>CM018077.1:164231572-164308844 GCA_008658365.1 Alca torda
TTTAAACTGATTCAGATGTACATGGGGGATCGGCGGGCCAAGACGGACCAGCTCAACGTGGCCTTGGAGATCGCCACCAAAGGCTGGAGCATGCAGGGTCTGAGAGACGAGCTCTACATCCAGCTGTGCCGGCAGACCACCGAGAACTTCCGTTACGAGAGCCTGGCCCGGGGCTGGGAGCTCATGGCCATTTGTTTGGCCTTTTCCCACCCACTCCCAAATTTCATTCCTACCTAGAAGGCTATATTTACAGGCACATGGATCCAGTGAATGACACTAAAGGTAAGAGAGAAACCGCTGCCGGTGGCTTTGGCCCCTGCTGACGTTGACACCCATTTAATTTAAGATTATTATTCCTTTCCCCTGCGTATTCATGAGTCTCCTTGTTGGAAGGTGGGTGAGGAACTCATCCAAGAGCCCTCCCGCAGGTGCAGCGAGCGCGGGCGGTGCCTTTTCCGCCGTCCTTTCCTCCCGGTGCACGGAAATGCAACATGAGACCCGACGCGAAATGAGCTTTGACACCTTTGCTGCAGGCTCGGCGGCACCTCACCAGGGGGTGGCCATAAGCGAGAGGTCCCGTGACTTTACTGGCCTGGGAGGACACCTTTAGAGGTGTCCCTTCCAACCCAAACATTCTCTGATTCTGCAATTCCACCGTCACCATCATCATCTCCATCTCCAGATGCTTCTTCTGGCTTCGAGTAGCTTTGGATCCAAAAAAAAACCATGCTGGAAGGGGACCCAGCTTGATTCCCTGGTGGATTTTGGTCATGGTAGATAGAAGAGGCATAAATTTTGGCTCTTTGACCCCAAATGGGTGGGAATTCAGGAGCCCCTCTCCATTCCTGGGCTTGGCCATCCCTTCTTCACCGCTGGTGCCGTCTTGTGGGTGGTGGGATCCAGTCTGGCAGGATCAGGGTACGGCTGAAGGGGTGGGTATCTCCACAACCCATAAGTTGGGTGCCATCTCCAGTGGGTGAAGGTTGAGGGAGAGGCGGGGGTCCCAGATTTCCACCGTTGGCCAGCAACCCTTGGGAGATGGCCCTCGAATCGCTCTGGTTGGTTGGGTGCCCTTGCGGGGGGGGGTGGGGGTCACGGCATCACGTGGTGCGTGGGGGTCTTGGGGACAAGAGGAGATGAACCCAACGAGGTGACCACAGGGAAAGTCATGGGGCGGGGGGAGAGAAAGCCCATGAGCGTCCCCAAGGGTGGTGGGATGGGATGGGCTGGGGGCTGCTCATGTCCCACCCCGCCCGCGTCCTGCCGGCAGCAGAGGTGTCAAGTCATTTCACCGTCATCGCCGCGCTCACGCCGGATGGGGGAACCGGCGGTGACAACCGGTGCTCAGCCAGGAGAGGTGTCCGTCCCCCCCCCGCAGCGGCGGTGCCTGCGCTCAGCCCGCTCAGCCGCGCTCGGCCACCCGGCCCCGCCACCGCCACGCCATGGGATTTAGCCTTTTTTCGTTTGCATTTTTATTCGTAATTTTTTTTCGTTTTGTTTTCATTTTCATTTTGTCGTCATTTTTTATTTCAATTGTTTTCAGTTTATTCATTTTCATTTGCTTTGGTTTTATTTCATTTTCGTTCTTTAATTATTTTTATTCACGTGCATTTCCTTTTAATTTTCGTTTCTGTTTTATTTATTCTTTAATTTCCATTATTTTATCTTTTCATTTTCAGTTTATTCACATTTCATTTTATTGAATTTTTTTGGTATCACCTTCATTTTATTATTTTCATTTTCATTTCCATTTTCTATTTTCTTTTTTTTGTTTCATTTCATTTAACCTAGTTATAGTTTATTTCTATTTCTTTTCTTTTCTGTTTATCTGTTTTTATTTTCACTTCATTTATTTTTTTTATTTCTTCTTATTTGCTTTTTATTTTTATTTTAATTTTATGTTTTAATTTCATTTTAATTCTCATTTTCATTTATTTATTTTATTTGATTTTCAATTTCATTTTCATTTTCGATTTCATTTTCGCATTTTTTTATCTTATTTTTGTTTTCATTTAATTAATTTTTATTTTTGTTTTCATTTCAATTTCTATTTATTCTTTTCTTTTCATTTTATTTTTGTTTTTTTCTTTTCTTTTTATTTCCTTGTCTTTTGTATTTGAATTTAATTTTAATTTCATTTTTATTCTTTTTTCTTTTCTTTTTCTTTTTTCTTTGTCTTTTTCTTTCTTTTTTTTTTTTTCTTTTTTCTTTTCTTTTCTGTGTCTTTTTCTTTTCTTTGTATTTTTTTTTCTTTCTTTTTCTTTTCTTTTTTTTTCTTTTTTTTTTCTTTTTTTCTTTTCTTTTCATTTTTCTGTCTTTTTCTTTGTCTTTTCTTTTTCTTTTTCTTTGTTTCTTTTTCTTTTTTTTTCTTGTCTTTGTCTTTTTCTTTTTCTTTTTTTTTCTTTTTCTTTTTCTTTTTCTTTTTTTTTTTTCTTGTTTTTGTCTTTTTCGTTTTGTCTTTTCTTTCTTTTTTCTTTCTTTTTGTCTTTTTCTTGTCTTTTTCTTGTTTCTTTCTTTTTTTCTTTCTTTTGTCTTTTTCTTTTTCTTTGTCTTTTTCTTGTCTTTTCTTTTTCTTTTCCTTTTCATTTTCTTATTCTTTTTCTTTCTTTTTCTTCATTTTCTTTTATTTTATTTCGTTTCATTTGCGTTTTCATTTCATGCTTTTTTAGTTTTATTTCCATTTCCATTCTTCGTTGAGTTTCACTTCGTATTATTTTGTCGGTTTCATTATCATTCCCGTTGTGTATTTTCGTTCTCTGCCGTCCCAATCCCGTTTTCGTTTCCCCCGCCCAACCCCCTTGTCTTCATCGCTTTGTTGTTTCCAGTGACCCAGCACATTAAAGAAATCCTGGAAAGGACCAATAAGAAGAAATCCAAATTGAGAAAGAAACCAAGCCCTATATCGAAGAGCACGATGGTAGGGGCCGTGTCAGCTCGCTTGGGGCTTCTTCTCCGGGCCCCGCTGGCCACCTCCGTCCCCCCGCCCCAGCTCCCCCTCTGCTCGCTGCCGGGGGCTGCGCGTGCCGGGGGGGGCGGGGGGGGCACGGGGGGCGAGGGGGGCAAAAAGTAGGTTTCCTAGAGATAGAGCACGGCGTAAGGCATCCGGGATAGACGTTGGTAGAATGTAGAAAATATACATTATTTTTCGTGATTTGGGGGGGTTAGATGTTATGTAGAATGTTATATATAACTATATATAGCCTCTATTTTTATATCAATATATCTATAATTCATATATAATACGTATATATTATTATCGATTTATATATTATATATATTTTATATAAATATATAATTTATATATAATATGTATATATTATCAATTTATATATATCATGTATGTATCGATTTTTATATAACAGCCTATATTTTATATAAATAGATATAAGTCATATAGAATATCGTATATATTATTATCAATTGATACATATCGTATATTTTATATAAATATATATTTTTATATAATATGTATATTATCATAGATTTTTTGCATACTAGCATATATTTATATAAATATATATGTATCGTATATTTTATATAAAATATATAAAATGTATGAAACATCTATATTATATAATAAACTATTCACTATAAGAATACTGTATAATATATATAAAAAATAATCAACTATACTATATCAATATAGAATATTCTATATGATGCTATAAACACACATAACATTCTATATAATTATATATAGCATTCTATATAATATTTTATAAAAAATGCAATGCATATAATATTATATAAATAAATACGTACAAACTGAGAATGTTGTATATAATGTTATAGATAAGTACATATAACATTATATATAATTATATATACCATTCTACATAATATTTTATGAAAATATAATATTATAGGTATCATATAAATAATATAAATCATGTATAAATGGAGAATATTGTATATAATGTTATAAATGCACATAACATTATATATAATTCTATATACCATTCTATATGATGTTTTTATTACAAATACAATATATAATATGATATAAATAATATAATCATGTATAACGCATAATACTTATATCTAATGTTATAAATACCGGCCATAGAATCAGAGAATATCAATCAGAGAATCATAAATATATAATGTATATCATAATGTTACCTCTAAATATATAATATTATATATAAATATATTCTATATAAAAATATAAATTTAATAGTCATTAACAAGGCGGGTTAAGGAGGAGTTTAATTAAGTGGAGGACACGTAGAAGCTGCTGATGGGTTTTCTGGACGATTGATGGGTGGCCCCGAGGTGGCCACGACCATCCTTGGTGCCGCGGCCGATCACCAGCAGGGGCCGGGGGAGTGGGGGGGACGTGGGATGAGCCCCTTTTCCCAGTGTCCCTCTGGGTTTTGGGGGGGGTTGGCCGGGAATCGGCGATCGGAGCGAGATGCCGGTGAAGGCTCAACATCCCAGATGAAACCAAGAGGTTCCCAGTGCGAGATGAGGGACCTCAACCAGGAGCCCCGGCGCTGGTGGGGCTGGGACCTGGAGCTGGGGGGGGTGGAGGACCCCAAGAAATGGTTTTAATGACGTCCATGACTTAAGGTTCACTCTTTAGTATCTTCATCAACGACGTAGACGGTGGCATCAAGTGCTCCCTCAGCCAGTTTGGAGATGACGCCAAGCTGAGTGGTGGGGTTGACCCACCGGAGAGACCTAGACAAGGTGGCGAAGTGGGGCCCGTGTGAACCTCCTGAGGTTCAACCAGGCCAAGGGCAGGATCCTGCACCTGGGTGGGGGCAACACCCCCCAGTATCCACACAGGCTGGGGGGGATGAAGGGATGGAGACTGGAGAAGGACTTGGGGACACTGGTGGGTGACAAATGGCCCGTGAGCCAGCGATGTGCTGGTCGCAGCCCAGGAAACCAGTCATCTTCTGGGCTGCATCCAAAGAAGCACCTGGTCTAGTTGAAGATGTCCCTGCTCATGGAGGAAGGGGGGGTTGGACTAGATGACCTTCAAAGGTCCCTTCCAACCCAAAACCTTCTGTGATGCTATGGACGGGGCTTTGAGGAACCTGATCTAGTTGAAGATGTCCCTGCTCATGGGGGGGTGGGGGTTGGACTAGGTGGTCTTCAAAGGTATCTTCCAACCTAAACGCTTCTCTTGAGTCAATGCCTCCAGCACATGGAAAAGGATGGGAACCAGACTTGGGGGGTCACCTGGTCCTGGACATCCCTCAAGCTCCCTCCTTCGGGGTGGCTTCAGCCCCCCCCCAGAGCACCCAAAAACCATCGGGGAAGCCCTTTGAAGACATCAGGGATGGAGGGAAAAGTAGATGATCCCGATTCCCCCGAGTCTGGTTTTAACCAAAAAACGTCCATTGAGTGGTCGGGACCAGCGAGCAGCTTCTGGCCACCTGTTCTCCAGGAACCCTTTTTGCCTCTCTTTTGCACCAATATTAAATAGAAAAAGCACATTTTTATATCCTGGACCATTCTCACCAGCGTGACGGGTTCAGGATGCTCCAGGGGCACCCAACTCTGGTGGCACAAAAGCCACACTGATGGCAGGGCCGGTGCTGGCATCATGGTTTCAAAGTTACCAAAGGAGGAGAAGGTCCCAGATGATGGAATTTTTTAATTCAATTTGCCTGGTTTTAGGCTCTTGGAAGAATTTATGGGGCTGCCAGCATCTTCTGGCGTGGTCCAGAAGGTATCACCAGGTCTCTGGGGTTCGTGGATGTGGAGCATCTCCCTTGGGATGAGCCCGTTGGCAGCTCGGGGATGCTCCAAGGGTTGAGGGTGCCATCTCCTTGTTGAAGAACATCAGGAGGAGAGGACGGCTGATGCGGAGAGGGATGAGGGTGGAAGTGGTGGCATCAGGAGGAGAGGATGGATGGTGTGGGGGGGGGGTGACAGCAGAAGCGATGGCTGGGGGGGTGACAACTCAACCCTGAGAGCCGGAGGATGGAGCCGAGGGGGCTCCAGGCTCCGCGTTAGGTGGTACAAGGATGTGGCTTCTCCCAGGTCTGAGGCTCTTGGGGAGCGGGTTGAGTTATGGGGTCACCACAAGGTCCGGGGTGGGGGGACACACCTTGTCCTCCTCAAACCATGCCCCCCCCCCCCCCCACCCAGGAGTGGAGATGGAGCAGCACAGCATCCCGGGGGGGGGACCCTGAACAGCCTCCTGGAGCCGGGATGAGCTTCACTCCCCTGGCAGGGGAGAGGTCCCCCCCGTGACCCCCACCATGACCCACACCAGACCCCCCCGCCCCGCTCTCTGTTTTCTCTTCCAGGGGTGGCAATTAGCACTTACGCCAAGTACTGCTACAACAAGCTGCAGAAGGCAGCTCTGACGGGAGCCAAGAAGGTACGGGCCAACCCTTGGGCACGGGGAGGGACAGCGGTGGCCGGGACCACCCAAGGGGCTTCTGGGGTTTGGGGATGGGGTCTGGAGGAGGAGGAGGAGGAGGGATGAAGCTTGGAGAGCTCTTGGAACGACGTTGTGGGTTGGTCCAGACTCATGGTGAGGGTGCTCGGGGCATCTCCAGCATGGTTTGCCCGTCACTGCATTCCTTCTGGGGACCTTCTGGGGACCTTCTGAGGACCCTCTAAGGTCCACCAGGTCCTTCCCAAACCTACCCAGCACCAAGGGCTTAAAGAAATGACCCTGGGAGCAAAAGCGTTCCAAGGGTTGGAAAGGATCCTCCAGCAGATCCCATCTCCCCGGCTTTCGGGGTGTGGGGGGGGGGTGCCCTGCCAGCCCCCCAACTCCTCCAAGGTCACCGTCACCACAGCAGCTCACTGAGCCAGATCCATCCCTGGGGACATCACTGCCATCAGATTAATTTAATAAAACACCCCAGATAAGGATTCAGATACAGCTTGGGGTGACCTTCATGGCCCCACCACCACTGCGGCTGCCTCAGTTTCCCCCTTCTCCTTTCATGGGGATAGAGAGGAGACGGTGGGACCCCTTCTTGGTCCATGGCAGCTTGGCTCCTCCCAGTGACATCTGCCAAGACACGTCCTAGTGGTGGGAGGGGACATGTCACCCACTGGGCTCATTAATGGCCACATCCTGCTGCACACGTCCACTGTGTCCATCTCTTCTCCATCCCACCACACACACGTCTGCTCCATCCATCTCCTCTTCCACGTGCCACCACGCACCCATCCACTGTGTCCATCCCTTCTACATCCCACCACAAACACATCCGCTGCCTCCATCTCCTCGTCTGCTTCCCACCGTGCACGTGTGCTGTGTCCATCTCTTCTCCATTGCACCACGCAGGTCTGCTCCATCCATCACCTCTTCTGTGTCCCACCACGCACACATCCACTATGTCCATCCCTTCTACGTCCCACCACAGACATGTCCACTACGTCCATCCCCTCTTCCACATCCCATCACGCACACGTCTACTGTGTCCATCCCTTCTGCATCCCACCACAAACACATCCGCTGCCTCCATCTCCTCCTCTGCATCCCACCACGCACACGTCCACTGCCTCCATCTCCTGCTTCCCACCACGCACACGTCCACTGCCTCCATCTCCTGCTTCCCACCATGCACGTCTGGTGTCCATCTCCTCTTCCACATCCCACCACGCACACATCCACTACATCCATCCCATCCTCTGCATCCCACCATGCACGTCCACTGTGTCCGTCTCTTCTCCATCCCACCACGCACGTCTGTTCCATCCATCGCCTCTTCTGCGTGCCACCACGCAGACATCCACTGTGTCCATCCTTTCTACGTCCCACCACAAACATGTCTGCTGCCACCATCTCCTCTTCCACATCCCACCATGCACACGTCCACTGTGTCCATCTCCTCTTCTGCATTCACCATGCGTGTCCACTGTGTCCATCTCCTCTTCCACATGCCACCACACACACGTCTACTGTGTCCATCCCTTCTGTATCCCACCACAAACACGTCCGCTGCCTCCATCTCCTCCTCTGCTTCCCACCACGCACACGTCCACTGCGTTCATCTCCTCTTCTCCATCCCACCATGCACATCTGCTCCATCCATCACCTCTTCTGCGTCCCACCACACACACATCCACTGTGTCCATCCCTTCTACGTCCCACCACAAACATGTCCACTGCATCCATCTCCTCTTCTGCATTCACCGTGTGTGTCCACTGTGTCCATCTCCTCTTCTGTATCCCACCATGCACATGTCCACTGCATCCATCGCCTCTTCTGCTTCCCACCATGTACGCGTCCACTGTGTCCATCTCCTCTTCCACATCCCACCACGCACACGTCCACTGCAACCAACCCCTCCTCTGCATCCCACCATGCACGTGTGCTGTGTCCGTCTCTTCTCCATCCCACCACGCACGTCTGCTCCATCCCTCTCCTCTTCTGCATCCCACCACACACACATCCACTGTGTCCATCTCCTCCTCTGCGTCCCACCACACACGTCCACTGCAACCATCCCCTTCTGCATCCCACCATGCATGTGTGCTGTGTCCATCTCTTCTCCATCCCACCATGAATGTCTGCTCCATCCATCACCTCTTCTGTGTCCCACCATGCACACATCCACTGTGTCCATCCTTTCTACGTCCCACCACAAACACATCCACTGCCTCCATCTCCTCTTCTGCTTCCCACCACACACATCCATTGCAACCATCTCCTCTTCTGCATCCCACCATGCACGTGTGCTGTGTCCATCTCTTCTCCATCCCACCACGCACGTCTGCTCCATCCATCACCTCTTCTGCGTCCCACCATGCACACATCCACTGTGTCCATCTCCTCTTCTGCGTCCCACCATGCACACGTCCACTGCAACCATCTTCTCTTCTGCTTCCCATCATGTACACGTCTGCTGCGTCCATCTCCTCTTCCACATCCCACCATGCATGTCTACTGTGTCCATCTCCTCTTCTGCATCCCACCACGCACTCGTCCACTGCGTCCATCGCCTCTTCTGCGTCCCACCACGCACTACTTCTGCTGCATCCATCTCTTCCGCATCCCACCGTGACCACGCACATCTCCTGTGTGGTGGGAAGAACAGCAGTGCCCTCCTGTGACCCAACCACCAGCCCAGCCGCAGCAGGACCCCAGAGGCTTCCCCCTTGGTCCCACACCACGCAGGATCCGGTGCTGGTGCCCCCAGTTCAACCCGGCATGGAAAAACCAACCGCGGTACTGGTGCTCTGCTTTCCAGAAGAGTCCCAGAGCCGTGGCTTGTCCTCCTCCCTCCACGGCTCATTGGTGTAGATGCTCCGGCGTGGCCGTGGCCATGGCCCCACGGCAGAGCAGGGGGTTCCTACCAGGCACCACGGGGAGAGTCCCGAGGGCTGGATTTGCTTTGGAGTCAAGTTGGTTGGTGGAGGTTTCAGAGCCGACCTTCTGGTGCGTGGCGCCGCTGGAGATCTTGGTCAGGTTGGCTGGAGTTCATCCATGGTTCCATCCTCTGTCCCCATCACACCATGGACTTGGGCTCTGGATGCATCGCAACCAGCCCTGGAGCTTGACCACGGGACGCTGGCGTTGAGAAGGACCCCACATGCCCATCCCAGCTGCGGGGACACCGGTCGCGGCGACACCGGTCGTGGCTCCTGATGACACCGGTGGCCTCTCTTGTCTCTTCTTCAGGGCCTGAAGAAGCCGAACATCGAGGAGATTCGCCATGCCAAGAACGCTGTCTTCAACCCTTCCATGTTCGGCAGCTCGCTGCAGGACATCATCAACATGCAGAAGGAGCGGTACCCCGACCGGCAGCTGCCCTGGGTGCAAACCCGCCTCTCCGAGGAGGTCCTGGCGCTCAACGGGGACCAGACCGAGGGCATCTTCAGGTAAAGCCACCTACGGCTGAGGGGAGAACACCCAGGATGGCGGCAACCTGGACCTTCTCATGGAGGATGCATGAGTCACCTCGTTACGTGGCAGCTGTCCCCTTCCTCGTGTCCCCATGGGTGCCTTTCTCCTCCCGTGGGGCAGAGAGCACCCCCCCAACTTCTCCTTGCTCCAAGGCCATGGGGATTTCTCCATGGCAGGGTCACGACCATTCTGTGATGCCCACCAGTATCATTGGGGTCTGCCCCACATCACAGTAGAATGCCGCATCCCTATGGGGCAGCAACCAGGTGCCCAGATGGCTCCATCTCCAGCTGATGGCCCCTTTTGGCTCTCCTTGAGCCCCACATGCACCTGTGGGGGACCCCAAAAGCCATGGGGGGCGTTAGGCAGGTGGGTCCCCATCTCTTGCTTGGGGACCAACATTTCTTCCCCGTGCAGAGTCCCTGGTGACATCGATGAGGTCAACGCACTCAAGCTGCAGGTGGACCAGTGGAAGATCCCCACCGGCTTGGAGGACCCCCACGTTCCCGGTAGGCCCCCGGGGCGCTGTGTGGGGTACAGAATCAGGCCCTCCACACTTTCCCCCCCCCCCGCCCAAGTCTCATATCACCCCATCTTCTCTCCCAATTTTCCCAGCCTCCCTGCTGAAGCTCTGGTACCGGGAGCTGGAGGAACCGTTGATCCCTCACGAGTTTTACGAGCAGTGCATCACCCACTACGAGAACCCCGAGGCGGCCATCGCTGTCGTCCACTCTCTGCCCAGGATCAACAAAATGGTGCTGTGCTACCTCATCCGCTTCCTACAGGTACGGAAAGGACCTCTTCCGTGTCCCCTCCGGGGTCACCTCCCAGCCTGGTTGCCTCTCTTGAGGTGGTGTTGGGTTCCCCCCAGGTCGATGTGCGGTTACCCACGCGGCAACCTCCATCTCATCCGAGAACGAGGAGGTCCGTGTGTTCCCCCAGGTCAGTGGTGTTACCCCCCTGGTGACCTCCATCTCATCTGAGAAGTAGGAGATCCATGTAGTCCCCCCAAGTCGATGTGGGGTTACCCAGGCGGCAACATCCATCTCATCCAAGAACTAGGAGGTCCCCCCCAAGTCGATGTGGGGTTACACCCGTGGTGACCTCCATCTCATCCGAGAGCTTGGAGGTCCACGTGGTCCCCCCCAAGTTGATGTGGGATTACACACGCGGTGACCGCCATCTCATCCGAGAGCTAGGAGGTCCCCCAAGTTGTTGTGGGGTTACTCAGGTGGTGACCTCAATCTCATCCAAGAGCTAGGAGGTCCACATGGTCCCCCCAAGTCGATGTGGTGCTACCCATGTGGTGACCCCCATCTCATCTGAGAACTAGGAGGTCCCTGTGGGCCACCCAAGTCGATGTGGTGTTACCCATGTGGTGACCTCCATCTCCTCCGAGAGCTTGGAGGCCCATGTGGTCCCCCCAGATCGATGTGGGGTTACCCCCGTGGTGACCTCCATCTCATCCAAGAGCTAGGATGTCCTTGTGGTCCCCCCCAAGTTGATGTGGGATTACCCACGCAGTGACCGCCATCTCATCCGAGAGCTAGGAGGTCCCCCCCAAGTCGATGTGGGGTTACTCAGGTGGTGACCTCAATCTCATCCAAGAGCTAGGAGGTCCACATGGTCCCCCCAAGTCGATGTGGTGCTACCCATGTGGTGACCTCCACCTCATCTGAGAACTAGGAGGTCCCTTTGAGCCCCCCAAGTCGATGTGGGGTTAACCCAGGCGGTGACCTTCATCTCATCTGAGAGCTTGGAGGTCCATGTAGTCCCCCCAAGTCGACGTGGGGTTACTCAGGTGGTAGCTCATCCAAGAGCTAGGAGGTCCTTGTGGTCCCCCCCAAGTCGATGTGGGATTACCCACGCAGTGACCTCCATCTCATCCGAGACCTAGGAGGTCCCCCCCAAGTCGATGTGGGGTACTCAGGTGGTGACCTCATCTCATCTGAGAGCTTGGAGGTCCACGTGGTCCCCCCAAGTCGATGTGGAGTTACCCAGGTGGTGACCTTCATCTCTCTGAGAGCTTGGAGGTCCCTGTAGTCCACCCAAGTCGATGTGGGGTTACCCAGGTGGTGACCTCCATCTCATCTGAGAACTAGGAGGTCCCTTGAGCCCCCCAAGTCGATGTGGGGTTACCCAGGCGGTGACCTTCATCTCATCTGAGAGCTTGGAGGTCCATGTAGTCCCCCCAAGGTCGATGTGGGGTTACCCAGGAGGCAACATCCATCTCATCCAAGAACTAGGAGGTCCCCCCCAAGTCCGGTGTGGGGTTACCCACGTGGTGACCTCCATCTCATCCGAGAGCTAGGAGGTCCCCACCAAGTCGATGTGGGGTACCCAGGTGGTGACCTCCATCTAATCTGAGAGCTTGGAGGTCCCATGGTCCCCACCAAGTCGATGTGGAGTTACCCAGGTGGTGACCTCCATCTCATCTGAGAACTAGGAGGTCCCTGTGGGCAACCCAAGTCAATGTGGAGTTACCAGGTGGTGACCCCCATTCATCCGAGAACGAGGAGGTCCCTGTGGTGTCCCCCCCACCTACCCATCTCCTACCACCCCATCAGCACCTGCCTTCCTCCCCACCTCCAGGTGTTCGTGCAGCCGGCCAACGTGGCCGTCACCAAGATGGACGTCAATAACCTGGCCATGGTGATGGCCCCCAACTGCCTGCGTGCCAGTCGGACGACCCGCGGATCATCTTCGAGAACACCCGCAAGGAGATGTCCTTCATCCGGGTGCTATCCAGCACCTTGACACCAGCTTCATGGAGGGCATCTATAGCAGCCGCCAACCGAGTCGTCCCCCCGACCCCACCATGAGCCCCCCCTCCCACCCCACTCGGCGAGAGCACAAGCCGGACCCCGCGGAAGGGGGTGCTGGGTGGCACCCCCACACACAACCCCCCGCAGCACCCTGCCCGTCTCCGTCCCCACTACAGGGACACGGGACGTTCCCACGCCCCGTCCCGACCCTCCGGCCATGTCACTGCCCACCCTCTTCGGCCGGTGGGGTCGGCCACTTTGGGGGTCTCCAGGGATGGCAGCACACCCATGGAGCTCCCAGCTCCATGGGGAGGGTGGCATTTCCAGCCCGGGTGTCCCACGTGGCCGTGGGTGGCAGCGGGACTTGGGGAGCAGGTGACAGCGTGGGGGATGGGGGAGGCTGGGCAGGGCTGGGGGGGCAGTCGAAGGGGTCCCACCACGTCTCCGGTGGGGTCGGTTTTCTGGCTGAGAGAGAGCCGTGGGGCAGCCGTGGGGCAGGGAGCGCCTCGGGAGCTGGGAGAAGCCAACGGTTCCAAGCTGAGCAGGTATCGAGCACCGGAGAACGTGGCACATCGGGTGTGACAAGTGTCCCAGAGCCAGGAGAGTCCCAGGCCGCGGGGGAGGAGACCGTGGGCACGACCAGGGTGCAGCTCGAGGTGGAGCTGGGTGCACCAGCGGTGGGTGCTGGGGGGTCCCATTGGGAGGCTCATTGCGGCTGGTTGTCCCATCCTGGGGGGCTGGAGGAGCTGGGCAGGCAGGTCGCCGCCCGTGCGCGTCGAAGTGCCCCATCCATGGCAGCACACCGGACCCATCTACCACACGTTGGCACACGGGCCCAAGGACCTGTCTCAGCACCCGTCACGTCAACCTGTGCGGCTGGACCACCACAGGACCCCTCGTCTGCTCCTGGTCCTGCCCAATCCATCTTGGCACCCGTAATCTCTGCTTGGTCTTCCTGGACCCATCTCAGTGTCATCATCTCCTCCTGCTTCTGATGGACCCATCTTGGCACCCATCATCACCCTGGTTGTTCCTGGACCCATCTTGGTATCCATCATCTCCTTCTGCTCTGCTGGACCCATCTTGATGCCCACCACCTCTGGTTTACCCTGCTGGGACGTATCTTGGCATCTGTCATGTCCTGCTGGTCCTCCTGGACCCACTTTGGAGTCCATCATCTCCTGCTGGTCCTCTGCAAACCATCTTGCACCATCATCACCCTGGTCTCCTGCACCCATCTTGGTGCCCATCATCTCCCTGGTCCTGCCCAACCCATCTTGGCGTCCATCTCCTCCTGGTTCTCCTGCACCCATCTTGGCCCATTCTCTCCTGGTTTCCTGCACCCATCTTGGGCCATCATATCCTGGTTTTCCTGCACCCATCTTGGTGCCCATCATCTCCTGGACCTGCCCAACCCATCTTGGTGCCCATCATCTCCTGGACCTGCCCAACCATCTTGGTGACCATCATCTCACTTGGCCAGGTGAATAATCTTGGCGCCCATCATCCCTCCTGGTTCTCCTGCACCCACCTTGGTGCTCATCATCTCTGCTTGGCCCAGGGGGACCATCTTGGCACCCATCATCCCCTGGTCCTGCCCAACCCACCTGGGTGTCATCATTTCCTCCTGGTTCTCTGCACCTATCTTGGTGCTCATCATCTCTTGCTTGGCCCAGATGGACCCATGTTGGCACCTCATCACCCTGGTTCTCCTGCACCCCTCTTCGTGCCCGTCATCTCTGCTTGGCCCGATGGACCCATCTTGGCACATCATCTCCCTGGTCCTGCCCAACCCATTGGCGCCCATCATCACCGTGGTCCTGCCCAGCCCATCTTGGTGCCCATCTCCACTTGGCCCAGGTGGACTCATCTTGGCACCATCATCACATGGTTCTCCTGCACCCAGCTTGGTCCCATGTTGGTCCTGGTGCCCAAACCCATCTTGACACCCATCATCTCCGCTTGGCCCAGCTTGGTCTATCTTGGCACCCATCATCCTCCTGGTTCTCCTGCACCCATCTTGGTGCCCATCATCTCTGCTTGCCCAGATGGACCCATCTTGGCACCATCATCACCCTGGTTCTCCTGCACCCCTCTTCGTGCCCGTCATCTCGCTTGGCCAGCTGGACCATCTTGGCACCCATCATCTCCTGGTCCTGCCCACACCATCTTGGCGCCCATCATCACCGTGGTCCTGCCCAGCCCATCTTGGTGCCCATCATCTCCACTTGGCCCAGTGGACCCATCTTGGCACCCATCATCACCTGGTTCTCCTGCACCCATCTTGGCACCCATCATCTCTGGTCCTGCCAACCCATCTTGGCACCCATCATCACCCTGGTCCTGCCCAACCCATCTTGGTGCCCATCATCTCCTCCTGGTTTCCTGCGCCCACCTTGGTGCATCATCTCTGCTTGGCCCAGGTGGACCATCTTGGCACCCATCATCTCCCTGGTCCTGCCCAGCCCATCTTGGCGCCCATCATCTCCACTTGGCCCAGGTGGATCTTGGCACCCATCATCACCCTGGTTTCCTGCACCAGCTGGTGCCCATCATCTCCTGGTCCTGCCCAACCCATCTGGCACCCATCATCTCCTCCTGGTTCTCCTGCACCCATCTTGGCACCATCATCTCTGCTTGGCCCAGCTGGACCCATCTTGGCACCAGCATCACCCTGGTTCTCCTGCCCACCTTGGTGCCCCCCCCATCTCTCCTGCCCAACCACCTTGGCACCCATCATCTCCTGCTCCTCTGGACCACCTGGGCACCCTCATGGCACCCCCCCCCCCCACAGGAGCCGAAGGGCCCCCCCCACCCGGGCAGCGGGAGGTGCCCCACACACCCACCCCCCCCCATGGCCACCCCCAAGTGCCTTCGGCTCCCCCGGGGCGACCACGGGGGACACCTGAGGGCCCACTGGGGGGGGGGGGTGGGGGGGTGACACCCCCCGGGTTGGGGGGAGGTGGGGCACCATCAGATATATAGATCTATAAAGAGAGATATTAATTAGAAACACCCCCCCCAATTTCAAGCCAGATGCTATTTTCTTGGGGGGGGGGGGGGTGTCCAAAGGGGAGGGGGGTCCCCAGAGTGTGGGGGGGGGTCCCCAAGTTGGGGGGGGGGGGGGGGGGTCACGAGGGGACCAGCGCTACCTCCAGCTCTGCTCACTGCCAGGTGGGGGGGGGACAGCGTGGGGGGGGTGTTGGAGGGGGGAGGACACCGGGGGGGTGTCGTCATCCCCCGGGGTGCCCCCACCACCCCCCCCTTAATTTACATTTAATCATAATTTCTTCCCCCCCCCCCCCCTTCCCCTTCCCTCCCCCCCCCCCCAGGTTTTATATATTCATTTTTTATTCTTTTGGGTTGTTTTTTTTTTTTTTTGGCTCTCCCCCCCCCCACCCCCCCCCGCCCTTTTTTTTTTTTTTTCCTTTATTTTGGGGTGTTTTTTTTTTTTAGACTCGAGGTTTATTTATTATGAAAAATGAGAAAATTATGGAAAAAAAAAAACAAATAATAATAATAATAAATAATAATAATAATAATAATAAAATTTTAAAAAATAACAAAAAAAAGGGACAAAAACGACCAGCCCCCCCCCACCACCCCACCCCCTTCCCGGGACCCTCCCGCGAGCGCTGGGGGGGGGGGGGGGGAAGGGGGAAGCAGGATCCGCCCCCACTGCCCCCCAAGCGGTGTCGGGGGGGGATTTTTGGGGGGGGGGGGGGTGTCCCATGGGACTGTGTAATTTTGGGGGGGGGGTGCGTGGATGTATAGAGCGCCTTTACCCACCCCAGCACCCCCCCCGTTGTGTGAATAAAGCTACGTCTGGAGAGAGTCTTCTCGCTGCCCGTTCACTCTGGAGCGGATCAAGGGCTGGGAGGATTTTGGGCGGGGGGGGGGAGGGGGCACAAAGGACCTATAGGGGCTATAGGGTGGGGTGGCCACGAGGGCCCGGCTGCACCCCAACGTGATGTTTGGGGGGGGGGGGGGGGGGGAGGGAGGCTGTATAGGGGCCTACGTAAGATGTATAGGGGTGTTAGGAGGCCCCCCCAACTTACGGCCTCTATAGGGGTCTATAGGGTTGTTCCCAGGCCATATAGAGGCCTATGTAAGATGTATGGGGGTCTATTGGAGCCCCCCCGCCATACAGCCCCTATAGGGGGCTATGGACAGCCCCCCATGCCATACAGCCCCTATAGGGGTCTATAGGACACCCCCCCATGCCATACAGCCCCTATAGGGGTCTATAGGGTCACCCCCATCACACAGGATGTATAGGGACACCCCCCATGCCATACAGCCCTATAGGGGTCTATAGGAACACCCCCCCCCATGCCATACAGCCCTATAGGGGTCTATAGGGACCCCCCCCATGCCATACAGCCCCTATAGGGGTCTGTAGGGCCACCCCCCATCACATAGGATGTATAGGGACACCCCCCCCATGCCATAAAGCCCTATAGGGGTCTATAGGGACACCCCCCCATGCCATACAGCCCTATAGGGGTCTATAGGGCCACCCCATCACATGGATGTATGGGACACCCCCCCATGCCATACAGCCCCTATAGGGCGTCTATAGGGACAGCCCCCCCATGCCATACAGCCCCTGTAGGGGTCTATAGGGCCACCCCCCCATGCCATACAGCCCTATAGGGGTCTATAGGGACACACACCCCCCCATGCCATACAGCCCCTATAGGGGTCTATAGGGACACACCCACCCCCATGACATACAGCCCCTATAGGGGTTATAGGGCACCCCCCATCACATAGGATGTATAGGGACCCCCCCCCATGCCATACAGCCCTATAGGGGTCTATAGGGCCCCCATGCCATACAGCCCTATGGGGTCTATAGGACCACCCCCCATCACTAGGATGTATAGGGACACCCCCCCATGCCATAAAGCCCTATAGGGGTCTATAGGGACACCCCCCATGCCATACAGTCCTATAGGCATCTATAGGGACACAACACACCCCCATGACATACAGCCCCTATAGGGGTCTATAGGGTCATTCCCCCATCACACAGGATGTATAGGGACAGCCCCCCCCCCATGCCATACAGCCCTATAGGGATCTATAGGGTTGTAGGTACATAAAGTGACAAGGATGCATATAGGGGTATATAAGTGCCCCCAGGGGTACATAAAGCGACACAAGGATGTATATAGGGGTACCTCGAGCTGCCCAGGGTGTGTACAGTTCTATAGGGGAGCACAGGGGGGTGCAGAGGGAAGGCACAGGTGTATATAGGGGGTGTAGGGCTGTCTATAGGGTGCACAGGGGGTGTATAGGGGCCCACACGGGTGTCTACAGGGGGTCTGAGTGTCTATAGGGCTGTGTGGGGTGTCTATAGGGCTGTGTGGGGTGTCTATAGGGGCACACGGGGGTATGGACATATATGGAGGTGGGGTGGGGTCTATAGTGGGGTGTGTATAGGGGCTGTTGGGTGCCTATAGGGGGTATGGGCGTCCATAGGGGTGAATGGGTGTCTATAGGGGTGGTAGGTGGTGTTGGGTTGCCTATAGGGGGTATGGGCGTCCATAGGGGTGAATGGGTTGTCTATAGGGGTGGTATAGGGGCTGTTGGGTGCCTATAGGGGGTAGGGCGTCCATAGGGGTGAATGGGTGTCTATAGGGGTGTGTGTATAGGGGTGTTGGGCGCCTATAGGGGGTATGGGCCTCCATAGGGGGAATGGGTGTCTATGGGGTGTATAGGGGCTGTTGGGTGCCTATAGGGGGTATGGGAGTCCATAGGGGTGATGGGGTCTACAGGGGGGGTATAGGGATGTTGGGTACCTATAGGGGGTATGGGCATCCACAGGGGTGAATGGGTGTCTATAGGGGTGTGTGTATAGGGGCTGTTGGGTGCCTTATAGGGGGTATGGGCGTCCATAGGGGTGAATGGGTGTCTATAGGGGGTATGGGTGTCTATAGGGGTGTGTGTGGTGGGGGTTGGGTGCCTATAGGGGGTATGGGCATAGGGGTGAATGGGTGTCTATAGGGGTGTGTGTATAGGGGCTGTTGGGTGCCTATAGGGGGTTATGGGCATCCATGGGGGTGAATGGGTGTCTATAGGGGTGTGTATAGGGACTGTTGGGGTGCCTATAGGGGGTATGGGTGTCCATAGGGGTGAATGGGTGTCTATAGGGTGTGTATAGGGTGTTGGGTGCTAGGGGGTATGGGGTCCATAGGGGTGAATGGGTGTCTATAAGGGTGGTATAGGGGCGTTGGGTGCCTATAGGGGGTATGGGCGTCCCATAGGGGGAATGGGTGTGTCTATAGGGTGTGTATAGGGGCTGTTGGGTACCTATAGGGGGTATGGGCATCCACAGGGGTGAATGGGTGTCTATAGGGGTGTGTGGGTGTCTATAGGGGCACAGGTGGGTATAGGGGCACAGGTGTCTATACAGGGGTGGGGCATGTCTATAGGGTCGTGTGGGTGCGTATAGGGGTTAAGGGGTGTGTACAGACACCCATACAGGGGGGGTCTGGGTGTTAGAGGGGGGTGGGTGTCTATAGGGGGCTATAGGGGCTCTTGGGTTGCCTATAGGGGGCAGGGAATCTATGGGGGGGAAGGCATGTTAGGCATGCCGGTGGGTGTGTAGACGCTGCATGAGTGTCTATAGGGCCAGGCGGCTGTCTATGGGAATATAGGTATCTATAGGGCAGGTGAGTGCTAGTGGCTGTGGAGTGGCTGGGTGTAAATAGTAGGGTGTCTATAGGGTTATAGCGGTCTGTATAGTGAGTATGGGTGTCTATAGGGTTCAGGGTGCCTATAGGGGTATGTGGGTGAATATAGGGGTGCACGGGGGCATATAGGTGCCCAGGGAAGGCATGAGTCTCTGGCGGGGGGGGGGGGGGGGGGGGGTATGGGCGTCTATAGGGCCAGGGTGGATGTCTATAGGAGGTGTGGGTGTCTATAGGGGCAGGGGGGGGTGGTTGTCTCTCGGGATGTCTATAGGGGGGTATGGGTGTCTATAGGGGGAGTTTCTACAGGGGGATATGTGTCTATAGGCATGCCTGGGTGTCTATGGGGGAGGGGGGGGGGGTGTCTATAGGGGACAGGTGGTTCTAGGGGCTAATCAGTGTCTGGGGGTCAGAGGTTGCTATAGGGGTTCTGAGTGTCTATAGGGACCATGAGTGCTATAAGGGGGCAGGGGTGTCTATAGTGGTGCATGGGTTGTCTATAGGGGGTGGGGGGCATCTATAGGGGGGGCAGAGGTGTATAGGGGCCATGAGTGTTATAGGGGGTGTGGGTTGTCTATAGGGGCTATGACTATCTACAGGGGAGGCAGAGGTGTCTATAGGGGCCATGAGTGTCTATAGGGGGGCAGTGGTGTCTATAGGGATATGAGTGTCTGTAGGGGCTATGAGTGTCTATAGGGGGGTGTGGGTGTCATAGGGGGCAGAGATATCTATAGGGGCTACGAGTGTCTCTAGGGGCTATGAGTGTATAGGGGACTATCATGTCTATAGGGGGTGTGTGTCTATAGGGGGGCAGAAATATCTATAGGGGCTACGAGTGTCTCTAGGGGCTATGGTGCTATAGGGGGCAGGGTTGTCTATAGGGCTATGAGTGTCTATAGGGGCTATGAGTGTTATAGGGGGGCGTGTGTCTATAGGGACTATGAGTGTCTATAGGGGGCAGTGGTGTCTATAGGGGCTATAAGTGTCTATAGGGGCTATGAGTGCTTATAGGGGCTATGAGTGCCTATAGGGGGCAGGATATCTATAGGGGCTACGAGTGCCTCTAGGGGGTGTGAGTGTCTATAGGGGCTATGAGTGTCTGTAGGGGGGCAGTGGTGTCTATAGGGGGCTATGAGTGTCTATAGGGGGCAGTGGTGTCTATAGGGACTATGAGTGTCTATAGGGCTATGAGTGTCTATAGGGGGGCGTGGTGTCTATAGGGACTATGAGTGTCCATAGGGGCTATGAGTGTCCATAGGAGACAGAGGTGCCCATAGGGCTATGAGTGTCTCTAGGGGGTGGGGGGTGTCTATGGGACTATGAGTGTCTATAGGGAGGCAGGGTGTCTATAGGGGGGCCGGGGTATCTATAAGGGTTATGAGTGTCTATAGGGGCTATGAGTGTCTATAGGGGGGCAGTGGTGTCTATAGGGACTATGGGTGTCAACGGGGGCCATGAGTGTCTATAGGGGGGGGGGTGGTGTCATAGGGGCTATGAGTGCCTATAGGGGGCAGAGATATCTATAGGGGCTACGAGTGTCTCTAGGGGGTGTGAGTGTCTATAGGGGCTATGAGTGCCCATAGGGGCTATGAGTGTCTATAGGGGGTGTGGGTGGCTATAGGGGACATGTCTATAGGGGGAAGGGGTGTCTATAGGGGCTAGGAGTGTCCATAGAGGCTATGAGTGTCCAGAGGGGTGGGGTGCCTATAGGGAGGCACGGGTTGTCTATAGGGGCCATGAGTGTTATAGGGGTCCAGGTGTATATAGGGACTATGAGTTGTCTGTAGTGGTGCATAGGGTCTACAGGGGCTAGACTATCTATAGGGGGGCAGAGGTATCTATAGGGGCTGTAGGTGCCTATAGGGGGTGTGGGTGGTCTATAAGGGGGCAGAGATGTCTATAGGGGCTGTGAGTGTCTCTAGGGGCTGGGGGTGCCTATAGGGGGGCCGGGGTGTCTATAAGGGTTATGAGTGTCTATAGAGGCTATGAGTGTCTATAGTGGTGCATGGGTGTCTATAGGGGGTCAGGGGTTGTTATATGGGCTATGAGTGCTATAGGGGGGCAGAGGTATCTAGTGGGGGGGGGGGGGTGTCTCTAGGGGGTATGGGTGCCTATAGGGGCGGTGTGCTATAGGGGGTGGGGTGTCTATAGGGGCCGTGAGTGTCCTAGGGGGTGGGGGTGTCTATAGGGGGTGGGGGGTGCCCTAGGGGTGCATATAGGGGGTGTGGGGTGTCTATAGGGGCTGTGAGTGTCTCTAGGGGCTGGGGGTGCCATAGGGGCTGGGGGTGCCTATAGGGGCCGGCTATAGGGGGTGTGGGTTCCTATAGGGGGTGGGGGTGTCTATAGGGGCTAGGAGGTCTTAGGGGTGTGGGGTGTCTATAGAGGCCATGAGTGTCTAAGGAGGGCAGAGGTATCTATAGGGGCTACGAGTGTCCGTAGGGGGGCAGAGATGTCTATAGGGGGTGGGGGTGCTATGGGGGTGTGGGTGCCTATAGGGGCCGTGTCTATAGGGGGGTGGGTGGCTATAGGGGATATGAGTGTCTTAGCGTGGCGGGGGTGTCTATAGGGGCCTAGAGTGTCTATAGGGGTGGGGGTGTCTATAGGGCCTAGGAGTGTCTATAGGGGGTGGGGGTGTCTATAGGGGATACGAGTGTCTATAGGAGGGCAGAGGTATCTATAGGGGCTATGAGTGTCCATAGGGGGGCAGGGGTGTCTATAGGGGGTGTGGGTGTCTATAGGGGGTGGGGGTGTCTATAGGGGCCGTGTCTATAGGGGGTGGGGGTGTCTATAGGGGCTCCCGGGGCCGGGACAGGCCCCGCCCGGAGCGGTGCAACGGACGGACCGGCCCGGGCCGCTTCCGGCGCCTCTTCCGGGGCCCTTCCCGGTCCCGTCCCCGTCCCTTTCCCGATCCTTTCCTCGTCCCCGTCCCCGGGATGCGGCTGCCGCCGTCGCTGCGGCTCCGCCTGGGCTCCGGGGCGCTGGGGGCGGCGGGGCCCGGGCCCGGTGCCGAGTCCGGTGCCGGTGCCCGGTACCGGCAGGGGCAGAGCCCGACGCCCCGCACCCGCGAGTATTTCTACTACATCGACCACCAGGGCCAGGTACCGGGACCGGGGACACCGGGGGGGGGGACACCGGGGGGGGGGGGGGGACACCGGGGGGGGGGGGGGGGGGGGGGAACACCGGGGGGACCCCGCCCGCCGCCGGGATCAGGGGCCAGGGCCGGGGCGGCCCTTGTGGGGACAGGGAGGGCCGGATCCCGGAGAGATCCCAGCTGGACCCCGGGCAGAGCCCAAAGGGATCCCGAAAAGACCTGGATGGACTCGGGACAGAGCCCAGACAGATCCCGCAGGGAGCGCCGATGGATCCCGGACAGATCCCCAAAAAAAGTCTGGATGGACTCAGGACAGAGCCGGACGGATCCCGCAGGGACCCCCGACGGATCCCAGGTGGATCCTAGACACATCCCAGACAGAGCCCAGTCACACCCCAGATAGATCCCAATCAGATCCCAGACAGATCCCAAAAAGACCCCCCCCAAAAAAAAAACCTGGATGGTCTCAGGACAGATCCCGGAAGATCCCAAACAGACCTCAGATGGACTCAGGACAGAACCCGACGGATCCCACAGGAAACCCTGACAGATCCCAGGTGGACCCTGGACAGATCCCAGACAGATCCCAGTCAGACCCAAAAAAAACCTGGATAGACTCAGGACAGATCCCAGACAGATCCTGCAGGGACCCAAGACGTGGATCCCAGACAGACCCTGGATGGATCCCAGAAAGATCCTAGACAGACCCTAGTCACAGCCCAGACAGATCCCAGTCAGACTCCAGGCAGATCCCAAACAGATCCCAGACAGACCTTCAAAAAACCCTGGACGGACTCAGGACAGATCCCAGACAGATCCTGCAGGGACCCAAGACATGGACCCAGGTGGATCCCAGACAGACCCCAGATAGATCCCAGACAGAGCCCAGTCACAGCCCAGACAGATCCCAAACAGACCCCAAAAAAACCCTGGATGGACCCAGGACAGATCCCAGACAGACCCCAGACAGATCCCAGAGGATCCCAAACAGACCCCGGACAGACCCCAGTTGGATCCCAGTCAAATTCCAAATAGAACCCACAGGGACCCAAGACAGATCCTAGATGGATGGACCGATCCCGGACAGACCCCAATCAGACTCCACACCGATCCCAGTTAGATCCCAGACCCCAGGCGGACTCAGGACAGATCCCGAACAGACTCCAAATAGATCCCACATAGACCAGGACAGACCCCAGTTGGATCCCAGACAGATTCCAAGTGGAACCCACAGGGACCCAGCAGAGATCCCAGACAGAACCCACATGGATCCAAGACAGATCCCAGATGGATCCTGGGCAGATGCCACTGAGACCCCAGTCAGACTCCAGCCAGATCCCAGATAAATCCCACAGACCCCCAAAAACCCTGGACAGACTCAGGACAGATCCCGGACAGACCCCAGACAGGTCCCAGATGGATCCCGGACAGAGCCCAGGCAGACCCCAAATAGATCCCACTGGCCCCAGGATGACCCTGGTTGGATCCCAGGCAGATCCCAAATAGAACCCACATGGGCCCAAGACAGATCCCGGACAGATCCCGCACCAACCCAAGACAGATCCCGCAGACAGATCCCGGGCGGGACCCAGACAGATCCCAAAAAAAAACCTAGATGGGCTCAGGACAGATCCCGGATAGATCCCAAACAGACCCCAGACGGGCCCAGGACAGACCCAGACGGATCCCAGACAGATCCTGGACAGATCCCACATGGATCCAAGAAGGATCCCAAAAAGACCTTAAATGGACCCAGGACAGCCCCTGGACTGATCCCAGTCAGAGCCAGGATAGATCCCAGACAGACCCTGGATGGATCCTGGGCAGATCCTGGATGCATCCCCAAAGGATCCCAGACAGATCCTGGACAGATCCCACATGGATCCAAGACAGATCCCACATGGATCGTGGACAGACCCAAAAAGACCTTAAATGGACCAGGACAGCCCCTGGACTGATCCTGGTTGGAGCCAGGATAGACCCCGGATGGATCCCCAAAGGATCCTGGATCCGACCCTGGATGGATCCCAAAGGATCCCAGGCAGATCCTGGGTGGAGCCCGGGCAGATCCTGGATGGGTCCCAAAGGATCCCAGACGGGCCCTGGATGTATCCCGGGCAGATCCCAGTCAGATCCCCAGAGGATCCCAGGCAGATCCTGGGTGGATCCCAAAGGATCCCAGACTGGGCCC
Organism: Alca torda; assembly: GCA_008658365.1. Taxonomy (NCBI): domain Eukaryota; kingdom Metazoa; phylum Chordata; class Aves; order Charadriiformes; family Alcidae; genus Alca; species Alca torda. The sequence goes on from CM018077.1 coordinate 164,256,148, forward strand.
TGGGTGGATCCAGAAGGATCCCAGAAGGATCCCCAAAGGTTCCTAGACCAGACCTGGGGGATCCCAAAGGATCCCAGACCGGGTGGATAATATAGAGAGATCCTAGGATATATCCCAGACAGATCCCAGATGGATCCCCAGGGGATCCCAGGCAGGTCCTGGGTGGATCCCAAACGATTCCAGAAGGATCCCCAAAGGATCCCACCCAGACCTGGATGGATCCCAAAGGATCCTGGACCAGACCCTGGATGGATCCCGGGCAGACCCTGGCCCTGCCGGAGGCTTTGGGATTTTGAGGCTTTTTCCCGCTTTTCCGCAGCTTTTCCTGGACGACACCAAAGTCAAGAACTTCATCACCTGCTTCAAAGGTACCGGGACCCCCAAAACCCCACCCCCCAAACCGCCCCTTAATTGGAGTCCAGTCCTTAATTGGGAGCCGATTCTTAATTGGGGTCTCATCCTTAATCAGGATCCAGTCCTTAATTGGGATATCATCCTTAATTGGGAGCGGATCTTAATTTGGTCTCATCCCTAATCAGGATCCGATCCTTAATGGGGGTCTCACCCTTAATCGAAAGACGATCCTTAATTGGGGCGTCATCCTTAATTAGGAGCCGATCCTTAATTGGATCTCATCCTTAATCAGGAGCCGATCCTTAATTGGGATCTCATCTTTAATTGGGAGTTGATCCTTAATTGGGAGCGGATCCTTAATTGGGGTCTCCTTAATTGGGATCCCATCGTTAATTGGGGTCCTCCTTAATCAGGAGCCGATCCTTAATTGGGAGCTGATCCTTAATTGGGATCTCATCTTTAATTGGGGTCCAATCCTTAATTGGGAAGGGATCCTAATGGGGTCTCATCCCTAATTGGGATCCACCATTAATTGGGGTCTCCTCCTTAATCAGCATCCGACCCTTAATTGGGGTCTCTTCCTTAATCAGGAGCCGATCCTTAATTAGGAGCAGATCCCTAATTGGGGTCTAATCCTTAATCAGGATCCAATCCTTAATCAGGATCTCATCCTTAATCGGGATCTCATCCTTAATTGGGGTGCTGAGCCCTCGGACCCTCCCCCCCCCCCAAAGCAGTCGCGGGGTGCAATTTGCATATTAATTAGCTCCTTAATTAAGCACCTTCTGCTATTAATAACTCTCGTTCGTGCTTCCCAGCACGACTTCTTCCCAAGGCCGAATCCTCCTTTCCCCCGGATGGAATCCCCGTTAACGGATCATCCCCTCCCCGCAGCTAATTAACACTTTGAGGGGGGGGGGGGTTAATTACCGGGAAGTACGAACTTTATATCCGTCCGTCTGTCCAGACGTCGCCTTCCTGGCTTTTTCTTCAAACGCTTGGAGCCGAACCGGAGCGGGCGTACGAGCGGAATTCCCTTTCCTTTCGCCCTGCGGCCGGGAACGGAATTTCCTGCGGTGCGAAGATCGTCCCATCGTTTTCACCCAAATCCTGCCGGATTCCGGACAAACGGATGGCTCCTCTCCTACTGCGGGGGGGGCAGACGCTTGGCCGTCCCATTCCAACCGGAAAATTTAGTGATGTTGCCGGAAAACGGGCGGCTCTATCACCGGCGCCGGCCAAAGCGGGCGGCGTGGGGTTGGTGCGTTCGGCGTTGGCGTTGGAATGGAGTCCCGGCTTCCAATTCGGCCAAGGGCCGGAACAACCCCCACTCATTTTTTTGGGAAGGGCGACGTTACCGGCTCACCGAGGAATTGCTGCCGTTGCTGCGGGGCGGCGGAGAGGGGGAAGAGCGGCTGTTCCCACCCCGCGGCAGGGATGAGTTGGGGACCCCCGAAACCGTCCCCGTCACCCCCACGTTGAGCTAAAGACCCCCCCCCAGCCGTCCCAAAACCCGCGCCGGACCCAAATTAGGGCCCCCCCCGGCCGTCCCCGTCACCCCACACCGGACCCAAGTTGGGGACCCCCCCAGCCGTCCCCCTCACCCCACGCCGGACCAAATTGGGGACCCCCCCGGTTGTCCCCATCACCGACAGGACAGGGCCAAGCTGGGGACCCCAAATTGTCCCTGTCACCCCCACGCTGAGCTAAAGACCCCCCCGGCCGTCCCTGTCACCCCACGCCGGACCCAAATTGGGAACCCCCCGCGCCCACTGTCCCCAAGCCAGACAAATTGGGGACCCCCCGGTTGTCCCCGTACCGACAGGACGGGGCCGAGCTGGGGACCCCCCAAAAACCATCCCCATCACCCTCAAAGCGATGGGACAGGGATGATTTGGGAACCCCCCCCCCCCAAGCCCCAGCCGTCCCTGTCCCCCCCACCGCCTGAGTGCTGCCGGGTGGGGGGGGGGGACCCCCATTAATTTGTGGAATAAAATTAAAAAAAGAGCTTTATCTCGCGGCCGAGCTGTTTGCGAGGTGCCGAGCACCCCAGGGATGTGGGGTATGCGCGGGGGGGGGGGGATTTGGGGGGGGGATTTAAGGGGGGGGGGGCCAAGGCGGCAGGAATTTCTTCACCAGTTTCCCAGCGTTAATAATTAACGAGCGAGTGCCTTAACGAGCACGACCCTGGGGCCGACGCTGGTGACACGGTGCCGTAAAAAGTTGGGGGGGGGGGGGGGGGAACGAGGAGGAAACGCCAAATTTTGGGAAGGGAAAGAGGGGGAATTTGGGGTTTTTTGGAGGGGGGGGGGTGGGTGGCTACAAGGCGAAGTAGTCGAGGGCACCGTCCGGCAGAGGCTGGCGGTCCAGACGGCGTCGGCTCTGCCGGAATCGCCAGCATCCGGCACAATTCGGCGTCAACGGCGGCGAAACGTTCCTCGTCCAGCGCGTCCTGGAAAAGCCAAGCGGAAGGCGGCCGGGGCGGCTCCGGGTTGTAGCAATCCACGGGATAAGGGTAGACGACCAAGCGTAAATCCGGAAGAAGCAGGGTTTTCCGTAACAAGGTCTTGAGCCCGGCGCGTGGAGAGGGGGTTGCCGAAAAGTCCCAGGCAACGGAGACGGGAGCAACGGCAGAGGACGGGCAGCAGAGATTCCAGACAAGCGTCCGTCAGCGGCATTCCATGAGGTCCAGGGGAGAGAGAAGCCGAAGCCTCTTCAGGAGATGTTGGAGGGGTTGGAGAAGGTTCTCGGAGAAATCGTGGCCGCTCAAATCCAATTTTTTCAGCGCCGGAGGTGGAAGCTTTGGGAAAGGACGGCGAGGTCAGGGAAGGAGGTAGCAGAAGGCCAGTTCCAGGCTTTCCAGGGGAGCCTGCAGATCCCTGCCGGAGAGCAGGGCGGGGGGAGGAAAATAAGCTGTGAGCCCCCCCTCAAAGCGTCACCGTGTGGGGTGGGAGCTGCCGGAGCTCAGCACAGACACGGAGGTGTCGGAGCGGGGCCGGAGGAGGCCCCGGAGATGCGGGAGGGCTGGAGCCCTTGCTGGAGGACGGCTGAGAGAGCTGGGGGGGTTCAGCCGGGAGAAGAGAAGGCTCCGGGAGGCCTTGGAGCCCCTTCCAATCCCTAAAGGGGCTCCAGGAAAGCTGGGAAGGGACTCTGGAGCAGGAGGGGAGCCACGGGACGAGGGGGAACTGGTTTAAACTGGAAAAGGGGAGATTTCGATGAGATCTTGGGAAGAAATTCTTTGCTTTAAGGGTGGTGAGGGACTGGAAGAGTTGCCCAGAGAAGTGGGAGTTGCCCCATCCCTGGAAATATCCCAGGTCAGGTTTGGACGGGGCTCGGAGCAACCTGGCCTGGGGAAGATGTCCCTGCCCAGGCAGGGGGTTGGACTCGATGGGCTTTAAAGCTTCCCTTCCCACCCAAAACCGTTCCCTGATTCCACGTCTTAAATCTTGTAAATAACACGGCGGGGATGAGTCCCGTCTTCCCAAAGGAACCGCGATGAGCCCAGCCGTATCCCAACCTCCCCCCGCGTGACCTAGAACCCATCAAGTCCCCCCCCTCCGCCTCCCCCCCCCGCCCCGGCAAAGGCATGGAAAAAGCAGGTTGGGGACCTGCAACCGCCAACAAAAAAAAAAAAAATACCTTACCCCAAGAAGTTGCCTCAGTTTCCCCGAAAGCCTGGAAGATCCCAAGTTGAGTTCCTTGAGGCGGGGCAGCCTTCCCAGCTGGGGGCGAGGCCCCGGAGGCCGGTCTCCGTCCCCGCCGTCAACCGCCGCACGTGACGTTGCTGTAGGGCAACTTGAGGCTGAGAAGGTCGGAGAACCCGGCGAGGTGGGGCAAAAGGGGCAAAGCCCCGGCAAGCCCAAGTTGTTGAAGCGAAGATCCACCCGCCGCACGCCGGCGGGTTCCAGCGATTCCAATAACTCACGGTGCCGGCGAGGGAAAGTTCCTCGGCGTGGAAATCCCGGCATTTGAGGCGTAAAGGGCCGGCGGTTCGTAGGGCGTCCCGTAGGACACCGAAGGAGGTGGCGTTGACGAAGAGATCGGCGCGGATCTCCACGCCGAAGGGTTGCGGAGCGGCCGAAACGCCGGAAGGACCTTTATGCCGCTTGGAGCCGCGTTTCAGGCATTCGTTTTGGTGTTTGGAGACCTCGAGGCAGGCTTTGGCCAAGCCACCGTGCCGGACCAAAGGCTCATCCACTCCGGACCGCGGTCGGTGCCATCGTCGTGGAGTCCCGTCATGTCCGCACCCGCAGGCGGCACCGGCTCTCGCTGGAGAAGACGAGAAATGGGTGAATAACGAGCGGGGAAATCAAGGAACCGAAAAAACGTCGCAGCCGGCTCCCGGGAGAGTCGTGGCCACCCGGGCTCGCGGTCCTGCTTTCCCATTGCCCGGTGTCAACTCATGGCTTCCTCCGGAGCTCACGGCCCCAGGAGGACCATGGTCACCTCCATCTCTAGGGAGTTGGGTGGAGAAGAACCTCATGACGTTCAACTAGTTGTTGGGTCCTCCACCTCGGGAAGAACAACCCCCCGGACCAGTAGAGGTTTGGGGTTGACCTGCTGGAAACCAGCTCTGCAGAGGGCAACCTGACGGACAACCAAGTTGCCCACGGGCCAACGTGCCCTTGCGGCCAACGCGGCCAACGGTCTCCTGGGGGGCGTCAAGAAGAGCGTGGCCAGCAGGTGGAGGGAGGTTCATCCTCCCCCTCTGCTCTGCCCTGGTGGGGCCACAGCTGGAGAACTGGGGCCAGTGCTGGGCTCCCCAGTTCCAGCAGGACAAGGAACTGGTGGAGAGAGTCCGGCGGAGGCTCCGAGGATGATGAGGGAGGGAGCATCTCGCTCCTGAGGAAGGGCTGAGAGCCCTGGGGCTGTTCACCCTGGAGAAGAGCAGGCTGAGAGGGGACCTCATTAAGAGGATGGGGCCGGAGTCTTCTCAGCGGTGGCCGGTGATAGGACAAGGGGCAACGGGCACAAACTGGGACACGGGAAATTCCATCTCCAACGTGAGGAAAAACGTCTTTACTGGGAGGTGACGGAAAGGGTGTGGAGCTCCTTCTCTGGAGACCTTCCAAACCCACCTGGAGGGTCCAACCTGCTGTGGGTGACCCCGCTTTGGGCAACGGGGTTGGACCGGGTGATCTCCGAAGGTCCCAACCCCACCACCATCCTGGAATGTCTGTGATCTCCCATCCCAACGGAGATGCCCCCCTCGCATCCCGAGAAGGTTCCTCCAGCGCTCGGCGGAGATGCGCCACCACGGCGAGGATGACAGCCTGGACGCACAACTTGCTGGCTTTCTCTCCGAGGAGAGGTGACGATGCCGGCGGTGGCCCAAAAGCCGTTGGAAACTGAGGACGGGAAAGGCCAGGTCCCCACCAGTCCCGCAGCGCCAACGTCCGCTCGTCCAGGAAGGCGGCTCGGAAAAGGACGGGGAAGAGCTGGGGGGGGACGAGGTCCAAGGCCCGGCGAATGGCGGGATGGTGGCTCACCAAGCGGCGGGCGCAGAGGAAGAGGAGGGAGTGCATGGCGCCCGGGGGGCTGCTGGGGGGGGGGACACACAGGGGGTGGGGGGGGGCGGTGAGGGTCCCCAACCCCCCCCCCGGCCTGCCCCACATCGTCCCCCCCCCATAGGGGCGCCCCATAGAACACAACCCAGCCCCCCATCAATGGGAATGCCATGGTCACATCCCTAACCAGCAACGCCCCCCCCCGGCACGGGACCCCCCCCAGGCCCCCCTAACCCAGCCCCCCCCCATCACAGGACCCCCCACACATCCCCTAACTCACCCCCCATGTCACAGGGACATTGCCCCCCCCAGCACCCCTAACCCAGCCCCCCATCATAAGGACCCCAGGCCCCCCCAATGCAGCCCCCCCATCATAAGGACCCCCCCAGGCCCCCCTAACCCAGCCCCCCCATCAAGGACCCCCCCCAATCCCCTAACTCACCCCATGTCACAGGGACACCCCCCCCCCCCAGCACCCCTAAGACCCAATCATAGGACCCCCCCAGGCCCCCCCCAATGCAGCCCCCCATCATAAGGACCCCCAGGCCCCCCCCAATGCAGCCCCCCATCATAAGGACCCCCCCAGGCCCCCCCTAACCCAGCCCCCCCATCAAGACCCCCCCCCACATCCCCTAACTCACCCCCATGTCACAGGGACATCGCCCCCCCCAGCACCCCTACAACCCAGCCCCCATAAAGGACCCCCCAGGCCCCCCCTAACCCAGCCCCCCCATCACAGGACCCCCCCCCCACATCCCCTAATCCACCCCCCCCCCATCACAGGGAACCGCCCCCCCCGGCAGCCCTAACCCAGCCCCCCATCATAAGGACCCCCCAGGCCCCCCCTAACCCAGCCCCCCCATCACAGGAACCCCCCCACACATCCCTAACTAACCCCATGTCACGGGACACCCCCCCCCCCCAGCACCCCTAACCCAGCCCCCATCATAAGGACCCCCCCAGGCCCCCCCCAATGCAGCCCCCATCATAAGGACCCCCCAGGCCCCCCCTAACCCAGCCCCCCATCATAAGGACCCCCCAGGCCCCCCCTAACCCAGCCCCCCCCATCACAGGACCCCCCCCCACATCCCCTAATCCACCCCCCCATCACAGGACCCCCCCACACATCCCTAATCCACCCCCCCCCCCGACAGGGACCGCCCCTCCCCCGGCACCCCTAACCCAGCCCCCCATCGTAAGGACCCCCCAGGCCCCCCCTAACCCAGCCCCCCATCACAGGACCCCCCCCCACATCCCCTAACTCACCCCATGTCACAGGGACACCGCCCCCCCAGCACCCCTAACCCAGCCCCCCATCATAAGGACCCCCCGGGCCCCCAACCCAGCCCCCCATCACAGGGCCCCCCCTCAACCCACTTCCCTATCACAGGGACCCCCCCAGCCCCCTAAACGGCCCCCCATCACAGGGAACCCCCCGGCCCCCCCTAACCCGGACCCCCCCATCACAGGGACTCCCACACACACCCCCTAACCCAGCCCCCCCCCCACCAAAGGGACCCCCCCCCCCCAGGCCACCCTAACTGGCCCCTTGTGACAGGGACCCCCCCAGTCCCCCTAACTCAGCCCCCCAATCACAGCGACCCCCCCCCCCAACCCCCCTAAACCACTCCCCAACACAGGGACCCCCCCCAGCACCCCTAAACCGGCCCCCCCCGTCACAGGGAACCCCTCGACCCCCCCCTAACCCGGACCCTCCCATCATAGGGAACCCCTCGGCCCCCCCCAACCCACCCCCCCATCACAGCACCCCCCAGGCCCCCCCTAACCCAGCCCCCCCACCACAGGGACCCCCCCCACGCCCCCTAACCCGGAACCCTCGTCACAAGAGCCCCCCCCCCCAGCAGCCCTAACCCAGCCCCCCCGTCACAGGGACCCCACACGCACCCCCTAACACCCCCCATCACAGGCCCCCCCCCGACCCCCCTAAACCACCCTCCCCAACACAGGGACCCCCCAGAGCACCCCTAAACCACCACCCCCGTCACAGGGATCCCTCGACACCCCCCCTAACACCGAACCCCCCCCATCATAGGGATCCCCCCCACAGGGACCCCCACACCCCCCCCAACATGGCGGTCCCCCCGGCCCCGCCCACTCACGGCGCTCTCGCAGCCCCCCACTCTCCGCCGGGCCCGCCGCCGCCCCGCCGCCGCTTCCGGGCGTGCGCGCTGACGCACGCGCCCCCTCGAGCCAATCAGCGAGCGAGACCACAGCAGGAGGCGGGCTCAGCGCCGCTTCTCCCCCTTCCACTGGCTTATGCCGCTGTCCGTCGCCGCTCCCCCCTTCCCATTGGCTGAGGCGCGGTGGGAGCGGGAGGTTCGCTCTGCTGCCGCGCTGAGGCCCGGACGCCCGGGTCCCCCCCGGCGCTGTGGGGCCCGGACGCGTCGGTTCCCCCCGCCCCGGGGCGGCTCCAGGACCCCCAGGAGGCCTCAAACCCTCCCCATAAAAGCCCGGGGAACCGTTCCTGGGGTCCTCCCGGCCCCGCTCTGGGCGCCATGGAGCGGCAGCGGGAGGTGAAGGCTCTGCTGAAGAGCTGGGAAGCGGCCTTCCTCCGGGAGCGGCGCAGGAAGCCCAGCCAGGTGCCTGGGGCGGGGGAGATCTAGACCCCCATGGGGAGAGGCCCTCAGGGCCTTTCCATAGCCCCCCCCCCCCCCGAGGCCTCTCCATAAGGGCCCCCCCTTGAGGCTCTCCATAAGGCCCCCCTCTTGAGGCCTTTCCATAGGCTCCCTCCACGAGGCCTTTCCATAGGGGCCCCCCTTAAGGGCTCTCCATAGGGCCCCCTCTTAAGGTCTTTCTATAGGCCCCCCCCGCCGAGGCCTCTCCACAGGGCCCTCGCTCCCCCCCCCCCCCCCCCGCCCCGAGGCCTTTCCATAGGGTCCCCCTTAAGGCTCCATAAGGGCCCCCCTCTTGAGGCCTTTCCATAGGACTCCCTCCACCAAGGCCTTTCCATAGGGGCCCCCCTTAAGGGCTCTCCATAGGGGCCCCCCTTAAGGTCTTTCTATAGGCCCCCCCCCCCGAGGCCTTTCCATAGGGCTCCCCCCCCCCCCCCCCGAGGCCTCTCCACAGGGCCTTGTCCGTGTACCCCCCCCCCAAGGCCTTTCCATAGGGCCCCCCTTAAGGCCTCTCCATAAGGGCCCCCCTCTTGAGGCCTTTCCATAGGGCTCCCCCTCCGAGGCCTTTCCATAGCCCCCGCCCTGAGGCCTTTCCATAGGTCCCCCCTCCCCTCAAGGCCTCTCCATAGGGGTCTCCCCTTAAGGCCTTTCTGTAGGGCCCCCCCGGCCCCTGCCCAAGGCCTTTCCATAGGGGCCCCCTCAAGACCTTTCCGAAAAATAACAACCCTCTCTTGTTCTACAGTAGCAGAAAATAACGATAATTGGTTTGTTAGCCTGAAATAACGATCTCTAACATCTGTGCCTTGCAGGCCGACGTCGAGGCGGCTCCGGAGGACATCAGGCGTGAGTGCCAGCTCCGTCACCCACCCCGAGGGGGGGATGTTTTAGGGTCCTGAGTGGTGCTGGACCCCCACTACGGGCAGCTGGAGCGCTGGGACGGAGCCGCGGGTGCTTCCTGGGGTCAGGGCGAACCCTCGTGCTGAGCCAGATCCTTGTCATCGGGCTGGTTTGATGTCGTGGGGTGGGAGAAATTGATGGTTCCCGGTATAGGAAGTTAGTTTTGGGGTGTTCCGGTAAGTACCAGAAACACCAAAAAAACAACCTTGACAATCTATCGCAGGGCTCTACAAGGAGTACAAGATGCTCAAGCAGCAGAGAGAGGAGGCGGATCCCTCCCGGCTCAATCCCTCCTGCCAACCGGCAGCCCAGGAGACCCCGACTACAGAGGAGGTACCGGAAAAACCCTGGTTTCACCCTGTATTTTGCCTCCAGGAGCCTCGAATCCTCGAAACTTGCCCTTGGTGTGAGCACTTTGGGGTCTTAACACTTTGTCCTTGACTGCAGACAGAGCCCTGTTCATCTTTCCCATTTATAAAACGGTTTTCTTTAATCTCAGCAGGGAAAATTGTCTAATTAGCACCATATAATGCCTATTTTTGACTTATTGGATGAATAAAACACCCAAACAGAGCGTACAAGGACGCCATGGGGTGGGAAATGGAACGCCCGCGATCCCTCGCTCGCTGGATTCAAGCCACTGAAAGCGGGGGCTCGTTTTAACCAGCCCCTTAACGAGGCAACAATTAAGCCAACCCCTGTGCTGAGGTTTGAAAAGCCCCAGAGCTGTGTTTTTCCCCCAAATGTGCCGGCTGCGACACCGCAGCGCGATAATATCGCTCTCGTTCTCAGTTCCTTTCCCCTTTCGGAAGTTTGGGGTAGGAATCACGGGTTTTGGATTGAAAAGGTTTGGGATTTAACAGGTTTGGGGATTTTCGTGGTTTCGATTTAATGGGTTTGGGGTGTGATTGCAGGCACCGGACTCCGGTTGTTGGGGCGCGCACCTGAACCGACAGCCGAAAACCCCCAAGCTGAGCTGCCGCGGCCCACCATGCCGAAAACCTCGGCACAGTACTACGGGATGAAGCTGAAATCCAACCTAGGAGCTGCCGGGAAGGTCAGGGCTGGCGGGGGATCAACGCCGAGTGCCGTGGGGTGGGGAGAAGCTGCTTCTCCAGAAGCTTCTTCTCCAGAAGCTGCTTCTGATCTTATTTTATTTCCCCTCTTTGGCTGCTCCGAAATGGGAGCTGCGGGTGGGGAGCACCCACGTGCGCAAATGAAAGTTCCTGCTTGATTTGGAGAGGGGGGGTGCGGCATTTTGGTGGACAATCTGACCCCCGTCTGTCCTTCTCCGCCTCCGTAGGAGACACCCCTCACCCCGAGGAGGACCCCGACTCCCAGGAGGACCCTGGATACCCCCAAGCTGCAGACAAATTTGGGGACAGGTGACAAAACCGCGTCCCCGGCGCCGGCAGAGGCGTCGCGGAGCGAGGCAGGCGAGCCGGGAGATCTCCTCCTTCCTCCCTCGGTGTCGGGGCTGGCCCCCCACATCCTCACTGCGGGCTTGAAGCGCCCCCCGCCCCCGCCGCCGAATAAATTCCAGCAGCTGAAGCGGACGGTGGCGCGGACACTGGGCTCGCTGGATCCCGCCTGGCTGCGGAGATGCCAGGGGACACCTGGGGACGAAGGGACGATGCTGGCGCCGCTCAGGAACAGAGAGAGGTCAGACGGACCCCCACGGAGGAGGAAGTGGGGATGGTGGGGGAGCATCCGTGGGAGATTCCGGGAGGAAAAGGCCACGTGGAGACGGCGATGATGGAAACGGAGCAGTGGTTCCCACGAAGCTCAGGCGGTGCCGCCGAGGCTCGGCCGAGAGAGCGTTTGGCACTGACGGGGTGTTGAAGCGGAGCCAGGAGGAAGAGGAGGAGGAAGAGCATGTGGCAGCCCAAAAGGAGAGTGGGAAAACGTCGGATCCCACGGAAAACCTCCTGGGGGAGTTGGAGGAGGAGGAGGAGAAGCCCAGAGCCACCCGCAGAGCTGCCGTTGCCAGGTAGGTCCTGCCGACGCCCCTGTTTTTCCCCATCAATTTTTAGCAATGACGAGCTGCTCTTTCCCTAATTCCTCCTTCTTTGCGTTAAGTCAGGAATTTTGGGGGGGGAAAGAGTAAGTTTTGGAGGGTTTTTTAACCTGATTTTCTTACGTAATTCTGCCCTGCATGCCTTTTGTCTCCCCCTGAGCGTCTGCATCGCCTTCAGTTCCGTTTAAGCGATGAAAGATTTCAAGATTTCCCTCAAAACCCGCGCTGGGCGCAGGCAGGAGCCGGATGGGGACCAAATCGCTCCCTCCCACCCCCATATATATGTGTGTGTGTGTGGGGGGGGGGTCCCAGCTGACTTTTCTCCCCAGAGCAGCTCCGCAGAGAAGCGGCAACTTCGTCAGGCTCAACCTGAAGAGGAAATCTCACGTCCGAGGTTGCCCTGCGGGGAAATCGCCTTCGCAAGCAGGTAACGTCCGCCCGGCGTCACCGAAAGCCTCCTGCCCTCACCGCCAAACCCATGTCTAGTCAAATTCCAATCAATCCGCTCCGGGATGAATTTCAAACTCTTCCAGCTCTTCGTGTTGTGCTTTGAATTCCCGTATTTTTACCTTTGGCTTAATTTAGCTTTATTTTTGAGGCGTCCCCAGCTCTGTCACGGCGCTGGCGGGAGGCACGGCTCAGCTCCCTCCTGACTTCTCGGCCTTTTCAGCTTCAGCTCTGCCTCCCTCCCCCCCAAAAAAAACCCAAATAGGATTTTTTTTTTTTCTTTTGTAATATTCCTCCGTTGACCCGAAGGATTTCACCTGAATTATTATTATTATTAATTATTAAGGCCTTTGACACCGTCCCCCACAGCATTCTCCTGGAGAAGCTGGCAAATCACGGCATAGACAAGCGGACTCTTCGCTGGGTTAAAAACTGGCTGGATGGCCGTGCCCGGAGAGTTGTGATTAACGGGGTGAAATCCTCTTGGCGGCCGGTCACCGGCGGTGTCCCTCAGGGCTCGGGTTCGGGGCCGGTTTTGTTTAGGATCTTATCGATGATCTGGAGGAGGGGATTGAGCGCACCTCAGTACGTTCGCAGGCGACACCAAACCAGGTGGGAGTGTTGATGTGCTTGAGGGTAGGAAGGCTCTACGGAGGGACCTGGACTGGACGGATCCACGGGCCGAGGCCAGTTGTGCCGGATCCACGGGCCGAGGCCAGTTGTGCCGGATCCACGGGCCGAGGCCAGTTGTGCCGGATCCACGGGCCGAGGCCAATTGTATGAGGTTCAACAAGGCCAAGTGCCGGGTCCTGCATTTCGGTCACAACAACCCCAAGCGACGCTACAGGCTCGGGGAAGAGTGGCTCGAAAGCTGCGGCAGAAAAGGACCTGGGGGTGTTGGTGGACAACCAGCTTGACATGAGCCAGCAGCGTGCCCAAGGTGGCCAACAGCATCCTGGCTTGTATCAGGAACAGTGTGGCCAGCAGGAGCAGGGAAGTGATGGTGCCTCTGTACTGGGCACCGGTGAGGCCTCACCTCGAGCGCTGTGTTCAGTTCTGGGTCCCTTGGTACAAGGGGGACATTGAGGTGCTGGAGCGTGTCCAGAGGAGCTGGTGAGGGGTCTGGAGGCCAAGTCGTGTGAGGAGAGGCTGAGGGAGCTGGGCATGGTTAGTTTGGAGAAGAGGAGGCCGAGGGGAGACCTCATTGCCCTCTACAACTACCTGAAAGGAGGGTGTAGAGAGGTGGTGCTGGTCTCTTCTCACATGTAATTAGTGACAGAACAAGAGGGAATGGGTTCAAGCTGCAGCGGGGGAGGTTTAGGCTGGACATTAGGAAAAAATTCTTCCCAGAAAGAGTGGTCGGACACTGGAATGGGCTGCCCAGGGAGGTGGTGGAGTCACCATCCCTGAACGTGTTTCAGACTCGTTTAGATGTGGTGTTGGGGGATGTGGTGTAGGGAGAACTTTGTAGAGTGGGGTGATGGTTGGACTCGATGATCCCAAGGGTCTCTTCCAACCGGAATGATTCTATGAGGGAGGAGTAAGGGGACGGGAAACTGGAGAGCGATGGGAAGGCCGGCCCTGCTGCCCCATTACTTGTCCCTCTGTGCTCGGCCCTGGTGAGGCCTCACCTCAAGTGTTTGTCCAGTTTTGGGCACCTCGATATGAGAGTGGTGAGGGGTCTGGAGGCCAAGCCGTATGAGGAGAGGCTGAGGGGAGGAACAACCCCCCACCCAGGACAGGTTGGGGGTGACCTGCTGGAGAGCAGCTCTGTGGAAAGAGACCTGGGAGTCCTGGGGGACAACAGGGTGACCATGAGCCAGCGATGGGCCCTGGTGGCCAGGAAGGCCAATGGCGTCCTGGGGGGCATCAGGAAGAGCGTGGCCAGCAGGTGGGGGGAGGTTCATCCTCTCTGCTCTGCCTTGGTGAGGCCACACCTGGAGTACTGTGTCCAGTTCTGGGCTCCCAGGTTCAAGAGGGACAGGGAACTGCTGGAGAGGGGACAGCAAAGGGTCACCAAGATGGTGAGGGGATGGAACATCTCTCCTATGAGGAAAGGCTGAGGGATTTGGGTCTCTTCAGTCTGGAAAAAAGACGGCTGAGGGGGGACCTTATCAACACTTATAAATACTCCAAGGGGGGTGTCAGGAGGACGGGGCCAGGCTCTCTCAGTGGTGCCCGGGGACAGGACAAGGGTAACGGGCACAAACTTGACCATGGGAAGTTCCACCTAAACTTTGAGGAGGAACTTCTTTACCCTGAGGGTGGCAGAGCCCTGGCACAGGCTGCCCAGAGAGGTGGGGGAGTCTCCAACTCTGGAGTCATTCCAAACCCGCCTGGACGCGTTCCTGTGCCACCTGCTCCGGGTGACCCTGCTGTGGCAGGAGGGTTGGAGGAGATGATCTCCAGAGGTCCCTTCCAACCCTATGGTTCTATGAGGGAACTGGGCATGTTTAGTTTGGAGAAGGGAGGCTGGGGGGAGACTCATGGCCCTCTACAACTACCTGAAAGGAGGGTGTAGAGAGGGGGTGTTGGCCTCTTCTCCCAGGTGAATAATGACAGGACCAGAGGAGATGGCCTGAAGCTGCGGCAGGGGAGGTTTAGATTGGATATTAGGAAGAATTATTTTACGGAAAGAGTGGTCGGGCCATGGAACAACCTGCCCAGGGAGGTGGTGGAGTCACCATCCCTAGAGGTCTTTAAGAGGCGTCTGGATTTGGCACTTGGGGCATGTTCTAGGGGCAAAGATTCCAGGGTGTGGTTTGTTTCATGGTTTTTTTGGGGGTGTTTTTTGTGTGGTGTGTGGTGTGTGTGTGTATGGTTGGACTCGATGACCTCAAAGGTCCCTTCCAACCATGAAGATCCTGTGATCTCTGGGGGAGGCCAGCATCAAGCGGAAGAAAATTGCCGTTTTGACTTTCTAAAGCTTGGCGCGTTTATGCAGCGCTTTGGCAAAGCAAAATGCGTAATAAAATATACTTATTATTTAAAAGAAAAGTATGAGAATGACCGGAGGCGATGCTGCTTTCCCAGGTGTGGAAGCAGAAGTGGCAGAAGAAAGCGGAGTTGTTCGGAGGAGGCGGCGGATCCCTCGACCGAAGCTCCGACGTCTGCTTCAGGTGCGGCGGGACGGGCCACTGGGCATCGACGTGCCGGGGTCGAGGTAAGGCTCTGAGCGCCGGATTTTGGGATGAGTTTGGCTCTGGCTGTGCCGGAGCGGAGCCTGGAAGGACGAGGGAGCACCGTTCGGGCTTCCCCACCTCCCTGCGGCTTCTCCCCGCTCTTGGCTTAAGGATTTTCAGGGTTAATAATTTGTGGGAAGAGGGTGAAAAGGCGAAGCGGTTTATTCGCCGGGATTAAGTAGGAAAAGGGATGCGCTTCTCGCCCGCAGAGCCGGCTGGGCCTGCCGCCGGAAAACGGATGCGCCGATGAAGAGGAGGAGGCCCCTCTGCCCACACTGGAAGAAGTGGCTCGCAGGACCAACAGCGTTTGCCGAGAGCTCGCCGGTGAGGCCCCCCGCGGCTCGGCTCGGGGATGCTGGCTCGCCCCGCTCTCCACTGACACGCTGTGGCTGGCTCCGGGATGAACTCCCGGAGATGTGGAATCCTTTCCTTTTTTCCATCCCGCCGTGGGAAGTTTGGTTTGCGCTCCCGGGAGGGTTCGCCTGGGATCCGAAGGCGCTTTTGGCACCGGGCGGGGGGATGCGTCTCCTTTGGGGAACGCCGGCCTAAAATCCCATCGAGCTCACCGCGCGTGCTTCCTGGTGGGGTGGAAAGCTGCCTGCGGATCCCGACTGCCGTTTTCATCCCCAGCAGAGAGCGGGGCAGCGACCGCGATGGATCCGAGCGGATTTCGGAGGCGACGACTTCCCTGGATGCGCGGAGGCTGGCGTACGAGCCGCCCGCTCCCCCTGCGCCCGTGGAGCCCCTCTACGCCCTGGGGCCGGAGGGGAAGGTGCAAGGTACGGTTCCCTGGGGCGCTCTGAGCGGGACCGGCGGCAGGGGGGGGGGTTGTCCCCTCTGTCCCCCCCCCGCCCCAAAACTGCGTGTCTTTCCCCCTGCAGACACCCCCCAGGAGGTATTTAACGCTCTGAAGGCTTTGGGTTACGACTCCTTCCGCCCGGGCCAGGAGGTGGCCATCATGAGGATCCTCTCGGGTGGGTTTGTTTTTTTCCCCTCCTCCAGTGGGGTTGGGCTCCCCAGTGATCCCTTC
Source organism: Alca torda (assembly GCA_008658365.1). Classification (NCBI taxonomy): domain Eukaryota; kingdom Metazoa; phylum Chordata; class Aves; order Charadriiformes; family Alcidae; genus Alca; species Alca torda. Next base: position 164,272,215 of record CM018077.1, read on the forward strand.
CGCGCGGGGGTGACCGGCTTGTCCCCAACTTAAGTCCTCCAACCCCCTCGTTCCGCCAGGCCTGTCCACCTGGTGGTGTTATCGACGGGGATGGGGAAGTCCCTCTGCTACCAGCTCCCCGCTTACCTCTACCACAAACGCTCCAAGTGCGTCACCTTGGTCGTCTCCCCGCTGGTGTCCCTGATGGATGACCAGGTACCGCTCGGATCGCCCGCTTCTCCCACCCCAATCCTGCTGGGCGCGCGTTGTGCCGTTAAAGGCTCACCCGCACCCAAAACGCGGGAGGTGGGTGTCCAAAGGGGATTTTTTCCCCCGCCTCCGCCACCTCGCCCGGAAGCCAGCGGGTGGGTGACGGGGCTTCGTTTCCAGGTCTCGGGGTTGCCGCCGTGCCTGAAAGCCGTCTGCGTCCACTCCAACATGACCAAAGGCCAGCGGGAAGCGGTGATGGAAAAGGTGAGGAACAGGGGGGCTCCGAACTTTCCGGGGAGAACCACGCGTGTGAGGGTGTCCCGGTGAGACCATTCCCCTGGGAGACGGGTAAATCGCCCCCTCTTTTCCATTTTCCTCCCTGATCCAGCGCTCCCCGCTCCATCGCAGGTGCGGCAGGGCGAGGTGCATGTGCTGCTGCTCTCTCCCGAGGCTTTAGTTGGCGGAAGCGGATCGGGATTCGGCTGCCTGCCCTCCGCCGATCGCTTGCCGCCGTGGCCTTCGCCTGCATCGACGAAGCTCACTGCGTCTCCGAGTGGTCCCACAATTTCCGTCCCTGTTACCTCCGGCTCTGCAAGGTGCGAGGAGGGGAAAAAAAAAACCATCCCGAGGGAAGCCAGCGAGGAGGGGAACGTCAGGCTCCCGCTTTTTCTTTTTCCCCTCCCCCTTCCTCTCGGCAGGTTCTCCGGGATCGCCTGGGCGTGCGGTGCTTCTGGGGCTGACGGCGACCGCCACCCTGGCCACGGCGCGGGATGTGGCCCAACACCTCGGCATCCCGCCGGAGGAAGGGATAACGGTGCGTTCCGCTGCCGTACCCCCAAACCTGCGCCTCTCCGTTTCCATGGACAGAGACAGGGATCAGGTAGGAACAGGGAAGGGGCCTAAAACCACTGGATTTTGCGGAATCACGGAATTTTCAGAGTCGGAAGGGACCTCTAGAGATCATCCCGTCCCGCTCCCCTGCTAAAGCAGGATCGCCCGGAGCACGTTACTCAGGACTGCATCCAGGCGGGTCTTGAAAGTCTCCGGAGAAGGGACTCCACACCCTCCCTGGGCAGCCTCTTCCAGGGCTCCGTCACCCTCACGGGAAAGAAGTTTTTCCTTATATTTGATCGGAACTTCCTATGTTGCAGCTTTTGCCCGTTACCCCTCGTCCTGTTACTGGGAACCACTGAAAAGAGTCTGGCTCCGCCCTCCTTAAACCCACCCTTTGGATACTTGTAGACGTTAACAAGGTCCCCCCTCGGCCTTCTCTTCTCCAGGCTGAAGAGTCCCGGCTCTCTCAGCCTTTCCTCATAAGGGAGACGCTCCGATCCCTCCATCATCTTAGTCACCCTTTGGTGCACCCTCTCCAGCAGTTCCCTGTCCCTCTGGAACTGGGGAGCCCAGAGCTGGACACACTATTCCAGTTGTGGCCTCATCGGTGCCGAGTAGAGGGGGAGAATGACCTCCCTCGACCTACTGGCCACATACTTCCCTCTGCAGCCCAGAATTCCGTTGGCCTTCTTGGCGACAAGGGCACGTTGCTAGCTCGTGGATAATTTACCATCCACAAGACCCCCCCAGATCCTTCTCCTCAGAACCACTTCCCAGCAGGTCCCTCCCTAACCTACACCGGTGCCTGACATTCTTCCTCCCAGGTGCAGGACCCTACGCTTGTCCTTGTTGAACCTCATGAGGTTTTCTCCCGCCCAGCTCTCCAGCCTGTCTAGGTCACGCTGGATGGCAGCGCGGCCTTGTGGGGTGTCAGCCACCCACCCAGTTTGGGATCATCAGCAAACTCGCTGAGGATACGCTCTGTCCCCTCATCCAGGTCGTTTATGAGTACGTTAAACGATACTGGTCCAAGTATTGACCCCTGGGGGACACCACTGGTGATAGGCCTCCAACTCGACCCTGCTCCGTTAATCACAACCCTCTTGAGTCCTGTCACCCAGCCAGGTCTCAGTCCACCTCGCTGTCCCCTCGTCTAGTCCGCGCTTCCGCAGTTTCTTGAGGATGTTGTGAGAGGCAGCGTCAAAAAGCCTTGCTGAAGTCAAGGTAGATGACATCTGCTGCTCTGCCCCCTCCAGCCAACCGGTCATAACATCATAGAATCATAGGGTTGGAAGGGACCTCTGGAGATCATCTAGTCCAACCCCCAAGAAGGGGCTCCTTCTGGAGATCATCTAGTCCAACCCGCGTAGGTTGGAAGGGACCTCTGGAGGCCATCTAGCCCAACCCCCAAGAAGGGGTCCTTCTGGAGATAATCTAGCCCAACCCCCAAGGAGGGGATCCTTCTGGAGATCATCTAGACCAACCCCCATAGGTTGGAAGGGACCTCTGGAGATCATCTAATCCAACCCGCGTAGGTTGGAAGGGACCTCTGGAGATCATCTAGTCCAACCCGCGTAGGTTGGAAGGGACCTCTGGAGATCATCTAGTCCAACCCGCGTAGGTTGGAAGGGACCTCTGGAGAATCTAGTCCAACCCCCAAGAAGGGGATCCTTCTGGAGACCATCTAGTCCAACCCCCAAGAAGGGGCTCCTTCTGGAGACCATCTAGTCCAACCCCCAAGAAGGGGCTCCTTCTGGAGACCATCTAGTCCAACCCCCAAGAAGGGGCTCCTTCTGGAGACCATCTAGTCCAACCCGCATAGGTTGGAAGGGACCTCTGGAGATCATCTAGCCCAACCCCCAAGAAGGGGTCCTTCTGGAGATCATCTAGCCCAACCTCCAAGAAGGGGGTCCTCTGGAGATCATCTAGCCCAACCCCCAGAAGGGGGTCCTTCTGGAGATCATCTAGCCCAACCCCCAAGAAGGGGGTCCTTCTGGAGATCATCTAGCCCAACCCCCAAGAAGGGGGTCCTTCTGGAGATCATCTAGTCCAACCCCCAAGAAGGGGTCCTTCTGGAGTCATCTAGTCCAACCCCAAGAAGGGGATCCTTCTGGAGATCATCTAGCCCAACCCCCAAGAAGGGGGTCCTTCTGGAGATCATCTAGACCAACCCCCATAGGTTGGAAGGGACCTCTGGAGATCATCTAGACCAACCCCCATAGGTTGGAAGGGACCTCTGGAGATCATCTAGACCAACCCCCATAGGTTGGAAGGGACCTCTGGAGATCATCTAGACCAACCCCCATAGGTTGGAAGGGACCTCTGGAGATCATCTAGACCAACCCCCATAGGTTGGAAGGGACCTCTGGAGATCATCTAGTCCAACCCGCGTAGGTTGGAAGGGACCTCTGGAGATCATCTAGACCAACCCCCAAGAAGGGGTCCTTCTGGAGCCATCTAGTCCAACCCAAGAAGGGGCTCCTTCTGGAGATCATCTAGTCCAACCCCCAAGAAGGGGGTCCTTCTGGAGATCATCTAGTCCAACCCGCATAGGTTGGAAGGGACCTCGGAGATCATCTAGACCAACCCCCATAGGTTGGAAGGGACCTCTGGAGATCATCTATCCAACCCCCAAGGAGGGGATCCTTCTGGAGATCATCTAGCCCAACCCCCAGGGAGGGGATCCTTCTGGAGATCATCTAGACCAACCCCATAGGTTGGAAGGGACCTCTGGAGATGATCTAGTCCAACCCCCAAGAGGGATCCTTCTGGAGATCATCTAGTCCAACCCCCATAGAAGGCCCATGAGATTGGTCAAGCCTGATTTACCCTTGGTAATCCATGTTGACCACTTCCAATAGCTTCCTGCTTGGAAGTGGTCAACGGAGTTACCAATCCATGTTGCCGTGGATTTACCCAACGCCCGTTACCGTTTGTTTCTTCGCACGATGGATTCGGGGCAGATCTTGTAGGAGGAAAGACCCCCCCCCAGCCCTTTTTGGGGGCCGGATCTTGGCCCCCTTTCTCTGCCCACAGGCCCTCATCTCTGCTGCAAGGGGAGCGTTTCGGTGTGTGCTTCTCATCGTCTATGCAACGGCGGGAGGAGACGGCTCGAATTGCGGCCCTCATCCGACCTGCTCCAAGGAATCTGCTCCAGGAACCCTCGGAATCGAGAACCAAGGCAGGACGCTGCCCAAAGGAAGAAAGCGAAGGGTAGGTGGCATTTCCTCTCGGAAAGGAGATTGAGCCCAAAATGTCCCCCGGTGAATCCACACGGGAACGGAGAATCCTAGGGAATGAGCCGTGCTTGTGGGACTCTCCGTGGAGGTGTCTGTCTCCCTTGTCCACTTCATCCGGGTGCAGATTTATCTTTTCCAGGCTTTTAAACTGGATTTTATTGACTGTCACAGAAAAAAAAATCAATGACGGATGCTAATTACGCCGCCGTTAATAAGGCTCGCTCGATGTGGGTTTAGTGCGCAGGGAGCCTTCGTTTTCCGGCTCTCCGGGTTTTTTGGTTTGTGTTTTTTTTTTTTTTTTTCTTTCGGAACCTGCTAGCTTGGACTCTATTCTCCCTCAAAACCCGCCACGGGGAGCCAAGCTCTGCCTCGCTTGGAAGCGTTCGGGCCCCAGGCCCGATCCTCTCCGCTTTGTTCGCCGAAGCCGGGCGAGCTCCCGCCCTCCCGCTTCCAAACCGGAGCTTGACGACTTTTTGGCAGCTAAGAGGAGCGCGCGCCCCTTCGCAACCCGGCTCCTGCCCTCAGCACCCCCTACCCGGAGCTAATTTCTACCCAGGCAGCGTTACCGCTCGTTCCGCCCCTGATTTAATTAGCAGCTCTGCTTTTGACGATGAAAATCACTAATTAAGCCCCTTTAAGCTGCTCTCCCTTTTTTTTTTGTGGTTTTTTTTTACAGCAAGAGCGTCCGCCGGCTGCCGAAATGGATCGCCGACGCTTACCACGCCGGCCTATCCGCCGCCGAACGCCGCCGCGTCCAGAAGAGCTTCATGAGCGGCCGGCTCCGGGTGGTGGTGGCCACCGTGGCTTTCGGCATGGGGTTGGATAAAGCCGACGTCCGCGGCGTCGTGCATTACAACATGCCCAAAAATTTCGAGAGTTACGTGCAAGAGATCGGCCGGGCCGGGCGAGACGGTGAGCCGGCTCATTGCCATCTCTTCTTAGACCCGGAGGAAACTTCTTGGTTTAAGGCGGGGGGTTTCCCCCTAAATTTCGGGGGTTTCCCTTAAATTTTGGGGGGGGGGGGGTTGTTTCTCCGAGCCTCCCACTGTCTCCCCAGGGTGGGGATCTCCACGAGCTGCGGCGCCACGTCTACGGCGACGCGGTGGATTTTTTCACCGTCAAGAAGCTGGTGCAGAAGGTTTTTTCTCCTTGCAAGTGCCTGGAGCTGCAGCGGAAACACCGGGACGTCGTCAGGGTGAGGGAAAGGGCCGAGGGCTTCGCTCCTGGGCTTTTCCCAGCTCCTTAACTTGTTAATTAACGAGCTAACGTGGTAGGAAATGCTCTTTAATTGTTGGTTGGGCTGCGTTGGGGGAGGTTAAATGGGTTGAGGGAAGGCTGGGGAGCAGCGGAGCTGGGGTGAGGTGTAGGATCTGGCCAGGAATGGGCAGGAGGGAGTTGGGATGATCCCAAAAGGGACCTCTAATGGGTGACACATCCCTCGCAGGACTGCGAGGGTGGAGGATGCCGAGGTGGCCAAGCTCTTGGAGGAAGAGGAGGAGGAAGAGGAGGATGGCGGCGTGGCGAGGCAGAGCGTGCCGCGGGCGTGCTACAAGCACGAGCGAGCCATCCCCATCCACAAACCGTGGAGGCCCTGGATATCCGGAAGAAGGTGATGGGGGAAAGATCCCCGAGCGAGGCCGGCGGAGGAGGAGATCCGAAGGGGCTCATGGGGGGATCCTTCCCGCTCTCCTCTCCCGCAGGAATCGAGACCCTCCTGTGCTACTGGAGCTGCACCCGCGGCTGGCTGGAGCTGCTGCCTCCCACCTACTCCTCCTGCCGCCTGCGGTGCTACGGGGGACCCCGGCAGCGGGCCGTGGCGCGGAGGTTAGAACCGCGCCGTGGGGCACCGCCGGCAACGCCAGGCCTTTGGGGAGGAAGAATGCTAAGCACCGGTATAGGTTAGGGGGGACCTGCTGGGAAGTGGTTCCGAGGAGAAGGATCTGGGGTCCTGGTAGGCAGTAAATTATCCATGGGCCAGCGTTGTCGCCCAAAAGGCCAACGGAATCCTGGGCTGCAGAGGGAAGAGCGTGGCCAGTAGGTCGAGGGAGGTCGTTCTCCCCCTCTGCTCGGCGCCGGTGAGGCCACGACTGGAATAGTGTCCAGCTTGGGCTCCCAGTTCCAGAGGGACGGGAACTGCTGGAGCGAGTCCAGCGAAGGGCAACTGAGGTGATGGAGGGATCGGGCGTCTCCCTTGTGAGGAAAGGCTGGGAGAGCCGGGACTCTCCAGCCTGGAGAAGAGAAGGCCGAGGGGGGACCTTGTTATGGCACACAAGTATCTAAAGGGTGGGTTGAAGGAGGATGGAGCCAGACTCTTCTCAGTGGTTCCCAATGACAGGACGAGGGGCAACGGGCACAAGCTGGAACATGGGAAGTTCCGTTCAAATACACGGAAAAACTTCTTTCCGGTGAGGGTGACGGAGCCCTGGAAGAGGCTGCCCAGGGAGGGTGTGGAGTCCCTTCTCCGGAGATTTTCAGCCCCGCCTGGATGCAGCCCTGAGTGATGCTCCGGGCATCCTGCTTTAGCAGGGAGCGGGACGGGATGATCTCTAGAGGTCCCTTCCCACTCTGAAAATCCTGTGATTCCCTGTGCCGGGGGAGAGCCCCCACGGCATGATCTTTGCCAGGTGGGAGCCCCGCCGCGGCGCTGGGGGCCATTGGAGGTGTGACAAAATTCAAGCTGCGAGCCACGGTGGCAGCGGGTTTTTGGTGTCTCCGCCCTCAGCTCCCCCTGTCGCCGTTTTCCTGGCCCGGGAACGCCAGGGAGGGATCACGGTGATGCCAGCTCCTTGGAGTTCGACGTGGTCCCTTGAGCGATTCCATGGGGGGGAAGTGCCGCTGGTGAAACGCAACCTGCGCCAGCTCCAGTGGGATCCGCAGCTGCGCCAAGGTACCGGGTTCCTCGGGCGGAGAAATCCTGGCCTCCGGGTCGCGGTGGACACCGGATCTCGGTGGGCATTCGGCTCAACCAGCTCTTGGTGCCTTCAAGGCGGCGGCGGGGAAGGGAAGAGCGGGGTCCTGGTGGAATTTGGAGACTTGTCCTTCCACCTCCGCGTCTACGGTGACCTCAGTGACCAGGAGCTGGACTCCGTCTGCGACTTCCTCCACCGAAGGGTTGGCCCGGGAGAGAAGACGGCTCTTGGCCAACTCCGCGCCTGCTTCCGGGCCTTCCAGAGGTGAGAAAACCACCCGATCCCTGCGGATCCTCTGTGTGGGGCCCCCCTCCCTCCCTCCCTCCCAGTTTGGGACCTGTTTTGGTACTGGAAGGGGAGGAGGTTGACCACTGGGGCGTAGCGTGGCCTTCCAGACCTACGGCCCTCACCCTACGGAGGAAGAGGAGAGAGAGGAGCTCCCGCCTGAAGGCTCTGCTCAAGGACTACTTTGAGAAGGACCCCGCCGCGGAGCGTGGCTGCGAGGAGGAGGAGGAGAAGGAGGAAGATCTCGGCGCCGCTAAAGTGAGCAAATCCACTTTTAGTGGGAGCCGCTTCCGGCCCTGACCGTCGGCCGCTATTTCTGGGTCCGTGGCAGCTCCCGTTTAGACCAGGGATGGGTTTGGGGTGAGGAAGAGGAGGGATGTAACCCCCCAACCACCATCCCGTGTCTGTGTCCCGTCCCACCCCCCCGCCATGTCCTTCACAGCTGCGGGAATGGAGGAGAGCCAGATCCGTTCGCCGACGTCCGTCATTTCCTCGCCATCCGCCAAGACGAGAAGTTCTCCGGCAGAGCCGTCGCCAGGATATTTCACGGCATCGGTAAGAGAAGGCTCGATTCCACCCCGGCTCCGCCGCTTTCCGTCTGTCCCTTCCTAACCCGGGATGGGGGGGGGGGGGGGTGGTTTCGCTCCCTGCAGGCAGCCCCTGTTTTCCTGCCCAAGTTTACGGCCGCGACCGTCGGTTCTGAGGAAATATCTCCATTTGGATTTCCACCGCCTCACCCGCCTGGCCACCGAGGAGATCCTGGCCAGCAGGTGAGGGCAAGAAGCGAACTGCTGTCGGGGGGGGGGGCCACCTCGCTGATGTTGGAGGGACAGCGGTGCCACCACGATGTCACCGTGGGCCCCCGGACGTGCCCGGCTACCTGCGCCGAGCCGTTCCTTGCGCCAACAGGGATTTTTCTCTGGATTTATTATGGAATTAATAAAGGGCACTGATTTTTTTTTTTTTTATTCCGCCTGCGCCTGGGGAGTGAATGGGGGGGGGAGGGGACCGTCACCGGGAGGTTGCTGGGGGTGGGGGGGGCGGACACATCACTGTGTCCGGTGAGCTGTGACCGGGCGCCACCGCGGCTCTGGGCCCCCCCCTACCCGCGTCGCCGCAGGGTGACGGCGAGGAGCCGGCACAGCCAGCCCCGCTGTCCCCCTTTCCACCCAAATGCGTCTCTTCCATCTTTCCGTAGCTCGGGGAGGATGAAGCCTTTTATCCTCCCCCCCCGGCCTCCCAAAATAAAAAAAAAAAAAAAAAAAAAAAAGAGTTTGGTTTTTGCCCCCGGCGGCAGCAGCTCTTGGGCAACCCCAAACTTCCCAGGGTGGAAACTGGTTTCCAACCGAGAACTTCACGCCCCACTTTCCTCCTGGCACCGGGCTGGGGCGGGACGTGCCGTCCCTCCCGACGGCGGCGGCGGCGTGTGCGGGTGGGGAAGGTCGCGCCGCGGCGGCCACCCCGGCGCTGTGCCAAAAACCCTGTTAAACGTTCACTGGTGGCACCGGGTGGCCCAGCCCCTGCCGTCCCCGAGGGATGCCGGCGCCACGCGGCCTTCCTCCATCCCTCCCTCCTCCTCCTCCTCCTCGGAAACGCCAGCTCGCGGCACAAGCCGAGGGCTGGCTGCGGCACCGGAGCTTTCCTCCTCATCCTCTTCCTTTTTAGGTTTTCCCGGCATCGTGCCGGAGCAGGGAGGCGGTGGGGTCCGCCGGTGGCTGGAGCGTCGGAAAAGGGGACAGCGGGGACTTGCCGGCCTTCCATCACCAGTGCGTCTCGTGGTGAGCGCCAAGGGTGGGATTGGTAACTCGGGATACACCCCAGAGAGTGGGTCAGGACCCTCTCCCCATGGATGGGACCTTCTCCCAGGGATCAGGGTGGGTCAGGGCCTTCTCCCCAGGGATGGGACCCTCTCCCCAGGGATGGGACCCTCTCCCAGGGATGGGACCCTCTCCCAGGGATCAGGGTGGGTTGGGACCCTTCCGTGGATGGGACCCCTCCCGGGATCAGGTGGCTCGGGACCTTCTCCCGGGGATGGGATCTTCTCCCCGGGATCAGGGTGGCGGACCTTCCCCGTGGATGGGACCTTCTCCTCGGGGATCAGGGTGGCTCGGGACCTTTCCCCGTGGATGGGACCTTCTCCTCGGGGATCAGGGTGGCTCGGGACCTTCTCCCCGTGGATGGGATCTTCTCCCCGGGGATCAGGGTGGCTCGGGCCTTCTCCCCAGGGATGGGACCCTCTCCCGGGGATCAGGGTGGGTCGGGACCTTCTCCCCGGGGATGGACCTTTTCCCCGGGATCAGGGTGGCTCAGGAGGACCTTCTCCCCGGGGATCAGGGTGGCTGGGACCTTCTCCCCGTGGATGGGACCTTCTCCCCAGGGATCAGGGTGGCTCGGGACCTTCTCCCCGTGGATGGATCTTCTCCCGGGGATCAGGGTGGGTCGGGGCCTTCTCCCCAGGGATGGGACCCTCTCCCCGGGGATCAGGGTGGGTTGGGACCCTCTCCCCGGGGATGGGACCTCTCCCGGGGATCAGGGTGGCTCGGGATCTTCTCCCCGGGGATGGGACCTTCTCCCCGGGGATCAGGGTGGCTCGGGACCTTCTCCCCGGGGAGGGGACCTTCTCCCCGGGGATCAGGGTGGCTCGGGACCTTCTCCCGAGGATGGGACCTTCTCCCGGGGATCAGGGGGGTTGGGACCCTCTCCCCAGGATGGGACCCTCTCCCCGGGGATCAGGGTGGCTCGGGGCCTTCTCCCAGGGATGGGACCCTCTCCCGGGGATCAGGGTGGGTTGGGACCTCTCCCCAGGGATGGGACCCTCTTCCCCGGGGATCAGGGTGGCTCGGACCTTCTCCCCGTGGATGGGACCCTCTCCCGGGGATCAGGGTGGGTCAGGACCATCTCTCCATGGATGGGACCTTCTCCCCAGGGATCAGGGTGGTCCCCGTCCTCCGCAGACCCCCGACCATGGCACTGCCCTGGGCTCTGCTGCTGCTCGGCGAGGTCCTGGCACAGGATGCAGCCACCCAGGCTGCCTCCTCCCACTGGCTGGTGAGTCCCAACCCTTCGCCCATCCTCACCGGTGGCACATCCACGAGGCAACTCCTGGTGGGATGAAACCTCACCCGGAGCCTCGGTGATGGGCTTGTGACCCTCGCCCCCGGCCTTTGGCAGCTTACAATGCGGCGCTGGGCGCCCGGCCAGCCAGTCCTCCGTCTTCCCCAACATCAGCATCGCCGCCAACGCAGTGGACGGCAACCGGGACGGGGTTTGGCAACACGGCTCCTGCTCCCGCACGTTGCCGGAGCGGGAGCCCTGGTGGAGCGTGGACCTGGGGGCGGCGGGCGGTGGCGGCCGTGGTGGTGAAGAACCGGCAGGATTTGCTGCTGGGAACGGCTGCGGGGAGCGCAGGTCCACGTCGGGGACGCGCGGGCGAGCGGGGCAGGGACAACCCCATGTGAGCCCCGAAAACGCGGCGGGACTTTAGGGTGGTGGCAGCGGCATCCCGGTGATTTTTAGGTGACACCGGCGTCCACCATCTCCTGAACTTCGTCTCTTCCTCCCCGGCAGCTGCGGCACCATCACGGATGCGGCCCGGGTCGCTCAGCACCGTTTGCTGCGCCGGGTTGCAGGGTCGCTACGTCTCCGTCCTCCTCCCCGGCGGGAGGACGCGCTGGGTGCTGTGCGAGGTGGAGGTGGTGCTGCAGGGCTGCGTCCCGCTGCCCGGAGGTGAGGGGCTCACCGGGGGTAGGGAGGGGGCGGTGGGGTGGCAACTGGAGCCGGCGGCTTGGTGCCACACTCCCTTCGGCAACTGCAGCCCCAACGTGCGCGGGGCCGCGCCGTGGCCCAGTCGTCCACGCGGAACACCATCAGCCTGGCCGCCAACGCCGTGGACGGGAACGGCGACGCCGACTGGGAGCGGGGCTCCTGCACAACGGAGGAGACAGAGCCGGAGATGGTGGCGCGTGGACCTGGGTCGCCGGCACCTCGTCTACGCCGTCGCCGTCACCAACCGCCACGACTGCTGCTGGCGCCTCCTCGGCGCCCAGGTCTACGTCGGCGACTCTCTGGCCGACCACGGCAAACGTAACCCCGTGTGAGTGGGGTCCCCGGCGAGGTCCCTGCCCCGGCACGGGCCTTTCCCCGCCGGTGGTAGCCGTGACGCTTTCCCTCCCGGCAGCTGGGGGCCATTGGACACCGGCCCCGGCTCCACCACCACGTCTGCTGCAACGGGTTGCCGGGTCGTTACGTCTCCATCATTCCCGGCCGGGGGATTTCCCGTCCTCTGCGAAGTGGAGGTGACGGCGCAGAGCTGCGTCCCCCGCCTGGCGGTAAGGACCGAAAGACACCCCCTCCCGTCCCCGTGGGCGAGGAGCCGGCACGTGCCACGTGGCCACCGGCGAGCGCTGACCTCCCTGAGATCCGCAGGGGGGGATTTGGTCCCTGCCCATGTCACCATCCCCTGGTGTGTGTGTGTGTGTGTGTGTCCCCAAGCCCAAAACCTGGCCTGCGGTGCCCGGTGGCACAGTCCTCCACCGCCGGCCGCTTCGGCAGCGCCATCAACGCCGTGGATGGGAACCGGGACGGTAACTGGCACCACGGCTCCTGCTCCCAAACCCAGAGGGAAGCGGAGCCGTGGGGACGGTGGACCTGGGCCGACCCCGCGCCGTGGCGGCGGTGGTGGTGAGGAACCGGCTGGATTGTTGCTGGCACTGGTTTGAAGGGCGCCCGCGTCCACGTCGGGGACTCCCTCGCCGGCCACGGCACCAAACCCATGTGAGTGTGCTGCGCCGGCCCTGCCGTGCACGGCTGCTTCTTCGGCGCCTCGCTCACCCTCTCCTCCTCTCCCTCCCTGGCAGCTGCGGCACCATCACGGACACCGGGCCCGGCTCCAGCAGCACCGTCTGCTGCCACGGGCTGCGCGGCCGCTACGTCACCGTCACCGTCCCCGGGGGAGGAGCGGCTGAGCCTCTGCGAGGTGGAGGTGGTGGAGCAAGGCTGCGCCGCGCTGCCCGGCGGTGAGCGGGCTCGGGGGGCGGGGGGGAGGACGGCACCAGGAAGGCATTTTGGGGACACATCACCCCAACCTGCCTGTTCCCACAGCCCAGAACGTGGCCCTGGGTCGCCCGGCCACCCAGTCCCTGCTGGATGCCACCAGCGGCGCCGCCAACGCCGTGGATGGGAACTGGGACGGCAACTGGGAGCACGGTTCCTGCGCCCACACCCTGGAGGAGCGGAGCCGTGGTGGCGCGTGGATCTCGGCCGCCGGCACCTCGTCTACGCCGTGGTGGTGAAGAACCGCCGCGACTGCTGCTGGGAGAGGCTGAAGGGCGCCCAGGTCCACGTCGGCGATTCCCTGGTTGACGGCGGCCGCCGCAACCCGTGTGAGCCCAACACCCCGTCAGCGCCGCCGGCATTTCTGCCGCCACCGCGCCGCCTCATCCTCCTCCTCCTCCTTCCTCCGTTCCTCTCCCGGCAGCTGCGGCATCATCACCGACGCTGGCCCCGGTTCCCTCAGCACCGTTTGCTGCCACGGCCTTCGCGGTCGCTACGTCTCCATCCATCCCCGGCCGGGAGGACGCGCTGGCGCTGTGCGAGGTGGAGGTGATCCGGCAAGGCTGCGCCCCGCTGCCCGGAGGTGAGGCGCCGGCGGAGATTTTCCCCCCCGCCACCCCCCTCCAGACCCCCAAAACCATCATCTTCTCGGCCACCGCGACGCCCACCCCCTCCCCTGTCGGTGTTTGCAGCCCCCAACGTGGCGCGGGAGCAGCGGGCGGCGCAATCCTCCACTTCCAACCCTTCGGGCCTGGCCTCCAACGCGGTGGACGGCAACCGGGATGGGATTTGGCAACACGGTTCCTGCAGCCACACGCGGCGGGGGAGCGGGAGCCCTGGTGGAGCGTGGACCTGGGCGGGCGGGCGGCGGGCGGTGGCGGCGTGGTGGTGAAGAACGGCAGGATTGCTGCTGGGAACGGCTGCGGGGAGCGCAGGTCCACGTCGGGGACGCGAGGGCGAGCGGGGCAGGGACAACCCCGTGAGCCCGAAAACGCGGTGGGATTTTAGGGGGGTGGCAGCGGCATCCGGTGATTTTTAGGTGACACGGCGTCCACCATCTCCTGAACTTGTCTTCCTTCCCCGGCAGCTGCGGCACATCACGGACGCCGGCCCGGGTCGCTCAGCACCATCTGCTGCCACGGGGCAGGGTCGTAGGTCACCGTCACCGTCCCGGGGGAGGAGCAGCTGGCGCTCTGCGAGGTGGAGGTCTACGGCGCCGTCCCGAGCTCTGAAGGGGGCTCACGAGGACGGCGCTGGTCCCCCGTGCCACCCCTCCTTGCCCCCGTCCCCTCCTGGCACACCGCGTCCCATGGGATGCTGTCCCTTCTCCATGGCACCTCGGGCTGGAGGTGGCGCAGGGCCGCTCCACCCCCATGATGGAGCCAACGAGGGCGGGGTGTCCCCATGTGGGTGGCCATGGGTGTCCCCAATGCTGGGGGTCTCCAGGGGACACGACCCCACCCGCAGGCATCTTATGGGGCCACCTCAAAGTTCAGGTGGGCTCGCTGCTCCCAGGGCCGGGCAGAATCTTCCCAAGGGGAGAGCGGGAGGAATGTCCCAAAGCCACCCATGTCACCGGGGCTCAGCCAGGATCTGGCCACACCGTGGGGGTCTCCTCCGAGCCAGATTGGGTCCCAAGGTGTCGGACGCCCCTCGTGGCGGGTGACAATAAATGCTGCCATGGTCCCCATCTGCCATTTGTGCTTTCCTTGGAATCCCCCAGCGCGACCACGTGTCCCCCCCCAACCCGGCCCCACAGGCCCTGGGACCCCGCGGCGGGGGTTCCGGCGTCAGGAGAATTGGCGCAGGAAGGCGGCGTGGAAGCGGGTGAGGGTGAGCAGGATCTGCTCCAGCATCGCGGCCGGTGGCAGCAGGGACAGCCTGGGGGGGAGAGGGGACAATTAGGGAGGGGACATGGACACTGGAGATGGGGATGGAGATGGAGATGATGGGTGGAGAGATGATGGATGGAGGTGATGGGGATGGAGATGGAGAGATGGGTGGAGATGATGGGGACGATGGATGGAGGAGGAGGAGACGATGGGGACGATGGATGGACGATGGGACGATGGATGAGGATGGGGACGATGGATGGAGAGGGGGAGGATGGAGATGATGGAGGATGGATGGAGGATTAATGGAGGATGGAGAGGAGGTGGGGGAGACGATGGGGACGATGGATAGAGATGGACATGATGGATGGGGATGGGGATGAGGATGGAGACGATGGATGAGAGAGGGAGGAGGAGGTGGATGGAGGTGGGTGGAGATGGATGGAGATGGATGGAGGTGGGTGGAGATGGATGGAGGTGGATGGAGATGGATGGAGGTGGGTGGAGATGGGTGGAGATGGATGGAGGTGGGTGGAGATGGGTGGGAGAGATCTGTACAGGTACGGTGACAAGGATGGGATGGGCAGAGGGCCCTCAGGACACCATGATGGAGTGTCTCCAGTCCCACGTCACCCCGAGCCCCCAAACCCCTACCCCCCAACCACCCCCCCCCCAAGTTACACGACGTGGTGGGGTGCCTCCGGCTGCCCAAAACTGGCTCACCGGGGCCAGCGCGATCCCCGGTCCCCTCCCGCAGCTTCTGGCAGAAGAAGACATCGGGCCAGGCCCAACGCCATGGGGACAAGGGACGGCAGGGTCACCGTGTCCCACAGCGTGACCCATTCGCAAGGGTCCCCACGCTCCGTGTGTCCATGTCCTTGGAAGTCCCCAGGATGCCCGGATGTCCCCAGGATGCCCATAACCCACGCTTGCCCATTGTCCCTGGATCATCCTGTCCCCAAGATGTCCCATGTCACAAGATGCCCCGTACTCCCACGGTGTCCCTCTCCCATGGTGTCCCAATCCCCAGGACGCCCCACACTGCAGGGTTCCCCACACTCCAACACTGTACCACATCCCCAGGAGGCTCCTGTCCCCAAGGTCATGTCAAGGATGCCCTAGTCAAGGTGTTCAGCCCACGTTTGCCCATCTCCATGGTGTCCCAACATGGGACCCCCCACACTCTCAGGGTGTCCCACATCCCTGGGAGGCTCCTGTCCCAAACATGCCCATGTCCCCAAGATCCCATAGTCAAAGGTGTCCATCTGCCATGGTGTCCCAGTCCCCAGGATGCCCCACTCACAGGGTTTACTCTGTCCCACATCCTGGGATGGCTCCTGTCCCCAAACATTCCGCATGCTATGGCTTGTCCCGGGTCCCAAGATGTCCCATACTCCAGGTGTATCATCTCCATGGTGTTCCATCTCCCAAGGTGTCCCACATCCCAGGAACACCCCACACGCGGCGTTCCCCACACCCCACACTGTCCCACATCCACTGGGATGGCTCCTGTAACCAAGACCCCATGCTATGGCTTGTCCCAGGTCCAGATGCCCCATGTCCCAGGATGCCCGTACTCACACGGTGTCCCATCTCCCAAAGGGTCCCACATCCCCAGGAACCACACCGCAGCATTCCCCACGTGTCCCACATCCCGGGATAGCTCTGTCCCCAGGATGCCCATGCTATGGCTTGTCCAGGTCCCCAAGATGTCCATGTCCCCAAGATGCCGTACTCCCACGGTGTCCCATCTCCCACGGTGTTCCACGTCCCCAGGATCCCACACACTGCTGGGTTCCCACACTCCACACAGTCCCAACATCCCTGGGATGGCTCTGTCCCAGGATGACCCAGCTATGGCTTGTCCCAGGTCCCCAGGATGTCCCATGTCCCAGGATGACTGTACACCCAGGGGTCCCATCTCCCACAGTGTTCATCTCCCACGGGTCCCTGTCCAATCTCCCTGGTGTCCACGTCCCAGGACACCCACACCGCGGGTTTCCCACACTCTCAGGTTGGCCCCATATCTGAGGTGGCTCCTGTCCCAGGATGCCCCACACTCCCAAGGAGTCCCATGTCCCTGGGATGGTCCTGTCCCATCATTCCCCATGCTGGCTTGTCCCTGTCCCCAAGATGCCCATACTCCAAGGTGTCCCATCTCCCACGGTGGTCCCACTCCCCAGGACACCCCACACCGCAGCATTCCCCACACTCCCACATGTCCACATCCCTGGGATGGCTCCGGTCCCCGGATGCCCCATGCTAGGCTTGTCCCAGGTCCCAAGATGCCCGTACTCCCACGGTGTCCCATCTCCCACGGTGTCCCACGTCCCCAGGACACCCACACCGCAGGGTTCCCCACACCCACACACATCCCCATGGGACGGCTCCCGTCCCATCCCGCCCCGTCCCCACGGCCCTCACCCCGGGGGTGCCCCCCCCACCTCCCCGTCCCCCGGGCGCTCACCCGGGCCTGGCGCTGGGCGCGGGCGGGAGCTGGATGCGGGGGAAGGCGCGGGCACCCCCCTGCACGGGCCGGCAGCGGATGCGGGGGCCCGGCCCAGCACCTCCTGCACCAGCCGGGGCGTGGGCCAGGTCCCGGAGCAGCCCCTGCCTGTGCTGGGGTGGGATGGGATTGGGATGGGAATGGGATGGGATGGGGAATGGGGTGGGATTGAGATGGGAGATGATGGGGATGAGGATTGGGATGGGGGGGATGGGGTGGATATGATGGGGATGAGGATTGAAATGGGAATGGGATGGGGATTTGCATGGGGAATGGGGTGGGATTGAGATGGGAGGATGGGGATGAGGATGGGGATGGGACGGGATGGGATGGGAGGGATTGAGATTGTGATGGAGGGATGGGAATGGGATTGGATGGGGATGGGATTGGGGATCGGGATGGGCTACACCCCCTGCACCAGCCGGGCGTGGTGGGCCAGGTCCCGGAGCAGCCCCTGCCTGTGCTGGGGTGGGATGGGATTGGGATGGGAATGGGATTGGATGGGGATGGGGAATGGGGTGGAATTGAGATAGGAGATGATGGGATGAGGACTGAGATGGGGATGGGATGGGGGTGGGGAATGGGGTGCGATTGAGGTGGGGAGATGATGGGGATGAGGATTGATGGGAATGGGGATGGGGATGAAATGGGGTGGGATTGAGATGGGAGATGATGGGGGAGGATTGGGATGGGGATTGGGATGGGGGGGGTGGGAATGGGGATGGGGATGGGATGGGGATGGGGAATGGGGTGGGATTGAGAGGGAGATGATGGGGGAGGATTGGAAGGGGATTGGGATGGGGATGGGATGGGGTGAGAGTGGGGATGGGATGGGAATGGGGAATAGTGATGGGGATGGGATGGGAAATGGGGAATGGGGTTGGGGATCGGATTGAGATGGGAGATGGTGGGGATGGGATGGGATGGGGATGGGATGAGATGGGAGATGGGGGATGAGGATTGGGATGGGACGGGATGGGGATGGGACGGGATGGGCACATGCTCCATCTCTCACTCCTCCAGGGCCTGCTGGATGGGATCCCCTCATCCGGCGGGTCCATGAGGATGTCCAGCAGGATCCTCCCCAGGACGCAGGGCCGGGGGATGGACTGGGCCAGCTGGAAGGGCAGCGTGACGCCCTCCTCCACGTTCACCAGCTCCAGGAACGCCGCGCGGAAACCGCTCCTGGGGGGACACAGAGCTGCTCCCCATCCCCCTACCACCGCCCCACGCTCCCACCGCCCACGGCGCGCCGGCACTCACTCGCCGGCCACGCTTTTGGAGAGGGAGTAGAAGGAGACGAGCTGGACGGCGGAGTTGAGCGGGGCACCCATCTCCCACAGCACCCGCTTGAAGGAGAGGAAGGGGCGGCCGGGGAGGAAGGCTCGTTCCTGCTGCACCTGCGGCACCCGGGGCTGAGCGGGAGCGGGGTGGGGGGGCACGGACGCCCCCCGGCCCCCACCATCTCCCACCTCGTCCGCCAGCAGCAGGAGGTTTTCCTCGGCCGCCAGCCGCACGATGTCCTCCATGTTCTGCCGGCTCAGCACGTGCCCTGCCGGGGGGGAGCCCAGAGGTGTGTCGTCCCCCGGGTGTGGGGAAAACTGAGGCACGGGGGGGGGGGGATGATGGGGATGGGAGATGATGGGGATAGGGGTGGAGATGGGATGGGGATGGGATATGATGGGGATAGAGATGGGATGGGAGGAGGCAGGGGATGGGATGGGATGGGGATGGGATGGGATGGGGATGGGGATGGGATGGGATGGGATGGGGATGGGGATGGGATGGGATGGGGATGGGGATGGGATGGGATGGGATGGGATGGGATGGGGATGGGGATGGGGATGGGGATGGGGATGGGGATGGGGTGGGGATGGGGTGGGGATGGGAGGGGATGGGGAGGAGATGGGAATGGATGGGGAAGGAGATGGAGAGGAGGTGGGAGGTGGGGATGGGGATGGATGGGGGGAGGGGAATGGGATGGGGAATGGGGGGAGGGGATGGGGAGGGGATGGGGATGGAGATGGGGACGGAGATGGGGACGGGATGGGATGAGGAAGGGGACGGGGATGGGATGGGGATGGATGGGGACGGGGCTGGGATGGGATGGGGATGGGTTGGGATGGGGATAGGGCGTGGAATGGATGGGGATGGGATGGGGATGGGAGATGGAAGGGGGATGGGATGGGATGGGGATAGGGCGTGGAATGGATGGGGATGGGATGGGGATGGGATGGGGATGGGATGGGATGGGATGGGATGGGGATGGGAAGGGGATGGGATGGGATGGGGATGGGGATGGGGATGGGATGAGGATGGGGAGGGGATGGGATGGGGATGGATGGGGACGGGGATGGGATGGGATGGGGATAGGGCATGGAATGGATGGGGATGGGATGGGGATGGGAATGGAATGGGAGATGGGATGGGGATGTGGATGGGATGGGGATGGGATGGGGATGGGGATGGGATGGGGAGGGGATGGGGATCCCTGCCCCGACTCACCCGTGGGGTCGCCGGGGTTGACGAGCAGAGCACCTTGGGGTGGCAGCTGTCCCGCGCCCGCCGCAGCGCCCCCGCACGCCCGGCGTCCACGGCCCAGCCCCGCTCCTCGTCCAGCGGGTACGGCACGGCCACGGCCCCCGCCAGCCCCGTCGCCCCCCGAGGAGCGGGGGGCCCGGCACCGGCACCAGCACCCCCGTGGGCACCGCCCCCCGCGCCACCAGCAGCGACAGCACGAACTGGGATTGTGGGGGACGGGGATGAGGTTGGGGGGGGGGTGGATGATGTCCGGGGTGGGGGCACACATCCTCCCCCACCCTCCGGAATGGGGCCGGGGGACTCACCGGGAGGATGCTGGAGGTGCCGCTGCAGAGGACGACGTGGGGGGTGGCAGGGGACGCCGGCGTCGCAGCGCTGAAGGAAACGGGCCACCCTGGCGGGGACCCCACCCCCGGTGCTCGTGGTTGTAGCCCTGGGGACGGGGACACGGCAGGTGCCCAGAGCCCCGAATCCCGCCGGACCCCACCGCCCCCCCAAATCCCTCCATGGCCTCACAGGAAGGGGCACCCATGGGGCGGTCACTGGGCACCCCTTGGCATTGGGGGTCTATGGGCTCTGCTGGGGCACCCTCTGGGGGGACACCCCATAGATCCTGCAGGGCCACCCTATGGGACTGGACACCCATAGATCCTGCAGGCACCCCATGGGCTGTGTGGGACACCCTGTGGGGCTGGACACCCCATAGATCATGCAGGCCCCATGGGACTGGGCACCCCATAGATCATGCTGGGGCACCCTATGGGGCTGGACACCCCATAGATCCTGCAGGCACCCCATGGGTTCTGCTCAAACACCCTGTGGGACTGGACACCATAGATCCTGCAGGCCCCATGGGATCTGCTCAGACACCCTGTGGGGCTGGACACCCATAGATCCTGCAGGGCCACCCTATGGGATGGGCACCCCATAGATCCTGCAGGCACCCCATGGGATCTGCTCAGACACCCTGTGGGGCTGGACAACCCCATAGATCCTGCAGGGCACTATGGGATGGGCACCCATAGATCATGCTGGGGCACCTATGGGGCTGGACACCATAGATTCTGCAGGCACCCCATGGGCTGTGTGAGACACCCTGTGGGGCTGGACACCCCATAGATCCTGCCAGCACCCCATGGGGTTGCTGGGGCAGCCTATGGGACTGGGCACCCCATAGATCCTGCAGGGCCACCCTATGGGACGGGCACCCCATAGATCATGCTGGGGCACCCATAGATCTGCAGGCACCCATGGGCTCTGCTCAGACACCCTGTGGGGCTGGACACCCATAGATCCTGCAGGGCCACCCTATGGGACTGGACACCCCATAGATCTGCAGGCACCCCATGGGCTGTGCTGGGACACCCTATGGGACTGGACACCCCATAGATCCTGCAGGCCCCATGGACTGTGCTGAGACACCTGTGGGACTGGGCACCCCATAGATCCTGCAGGGCCACCGTATGGGACTGGGCACCCATAGATCCTGCAGGCACCCCATGGGCTCTGCTCAGACACCTGTGGGGGGACACCCCATAGATCATGCAGGTACCCCATGGGCTCTGTTGGGGCACCTATGGGATGGGCACCCATAGATCATGCAGGTACCCCATGGGCTCTGCTGAGAACCTGTGGGGGGACACCCCATAGATCCTGCAGGGCCACCCTAGGACTGGACCCCCACAGATCATGCTGGGGCACCCTATGGGGCTGGACACCTCACAGATCCTGCAGGCACCCATGGGCTCTGTTCAGACACCCTATGGGACTGGAACCCCATAGATCCTGCAGGCACCCCATGGGCTGTGCTGAGACACCCTGTGGGGCTGGACACCCAAGATCCTGCAGGGCCACCATATGGGATGGAACCCCATAGATCCTGCAGGCCCCATGGGTTCTGCTCAAACACCCTGTGGGGCTGGACACCCCATAGATCCTGCAGGGCACCCTATGAGACTGGGTACCCCACAGATCCTGCAGGCACCCCATGGACTGTGCTGAGACACCCTGTGGGACTGGGCACCCCATAGATCCTGCAGGGCCACCCTATGGGACTGGGCACCCCATAAATCGTGCTGGGGCACCCCATAGATCCTTCAGAAACCCCATGGGCTCTGCTGGGGCACCCTATGGGACTGGGCCCCAATAGATCCCGCAGGGCCACCCTATGGGACTGGGCACCCATAGATCCTGCAGGCACCCATGGGCTCTGCTCAGGCACCCTGTGGGGCGGGAACCCCATAGATCATGCAGGTACCCCATGGGCTCTGTTGGGGCACCTATGGGATGGGCACACATAGATCATGCAGGTACCCCATGGGCTGTGGGGGCACCTTATGGGACTGGGCACCCCATAGATCCTGCAGGGCCAGCCTATGGGACTGGGCACCCATAGACTGCCGGCACCCATGGGCTGTACCGGACACCACACAGGCCAGGCGCCCCTCCACCCCCACAAAGCACCCTCCAAGCCATGGCCAGGGTGACCCGAGCCCCCCACCTCTGGCCAGGGGCACCCCACGGCGGCGTGCCGACCCTACCGATGTTGCCGGCGTCCATCTCCCCAGGACGCGTCGTGCCCGCCGCGGGCACCTCGGGCAGCGCGGGGGTCGCCAGCCATCGGGGCAAACGCAGGCGGCCGCACTGGGTGCGGGGGGGGACACGGAACGGGGGGGGTGACATATCCGGGGTGGGGGGGGGACACGGTCACCCCACGGTGCCGGGTCCGTGGGCGGGCGGGTACTGGCGCAGGACGGCAACGGGCCCCGGCCACGGCGTGAGCGTCGTGCTGCTGCAGTCGGCGGGGACACCGGGCACCCGCTGGGCACCATGGGCCCCCGTCCCCTCGGCGGCCCATGGGGGCGGGAAAAATGCCAGGGGGGGTGGGGACGGGGCGGGGGACGGGGTGGGTGACGAGGGGGGGACGACGGGGGGTGACGGGGTGGGTGACGAGGAGGGGGACGGGGGTGGGTGACAGGGGTGGGTGACGAGGAGGGGGACGCGGGGTGGGTGACGGGGTGGGTGACGAGGAGGGGGACGATGGGGTGGGTGACAGGGGTGGGGGATGAGGAGGGGGACGACGGGGTGGGTGACAGGGGTGGGTGACGGGAGGGGGACGACGGGGTGTGACGGGGTGGGTGACGGGGCGAGGGGTGGGTGACGAGGGGGGGACGATGGGTCGTGGGGGGGGGGGTGACGGGGTGGGGTGCGAGGGGGGGGGGGGGGTCGTGGGGGGGCGGGAACGGGTGGGTATTTGGGAGGGGAAAGGGGTGGGGAATGGGGGGGGAGGTTTTGGGAGGGTAATGGGGCAGGTAATGGGGCAAGTAACAGGGTAGATAATGGGACGGGTAATGGGATGGGCAACGGGGCAGTTAATGGGGTGGGTAACGGGGAGGGTAACGGGGCAGATAATGGGGTGGGTAATGGGGCAGGTAATGGGGTGGGTAGTGGGGCAGATAATGGGAGTGGTAATGGGATGGGTAATAGGGAGGGTAACGGGGCTGGGAACAGGGCTGGGAAGGGGGTGTGTAATGGGGCAGGTAGTAAGGAGGGTAACAGGGCAGGTAACGGGGCAGGTAATGGGATGAGTAACGAGGCTGGTAACGAGGTGGGTAATGGGGCAAGATAATGGGATGGGTACGAGGGGGGTAACGAGGCAAGTAATGGGCAGGTGATGGGACAGGTAACGGGGTGGGTAATGGGGCAGATCATGGGAGTGGTAATGGGATGGGTAACGGGGCAGATAATGGGATGAGTAACGAGGCTGGTAACGAGGTGGGTAACGGGGCAGATAATGGGATGGGTAACAAGGAGGGTAACGGGGTGGGTAACGAGGCAAGTAATGGGATGGGTAATGGGGCAGGTAATGGGATGGGTAATGGGATGGGTAACGGGGCAGGTAATGGGGCAGGTAATGGGATGGGTAATGGGATGAGTAATGGGGCAGGCAATGGGGCAGGTAATGGGATGGGTAACGGGGCAGATAGTGGGGTGGGTAATGGGGCAGGTAATGGGGTGGGTAGTGGGGCAGATAATGGGACTGGTAATGGACGTGTAACAGGGAGGGTAACAGGGCTGGGAAGGGGTGTGGAATGGGGCGGATAATGGGGCAAGGTAATAAGAGGGTAACGGGGCAGGTAATGGGATGAGTAACGAGGCTGGTAACGAGGTGGGTAATGGGGCAGATAATGGGATGGGTAACAAGGAGGGTAACGGGGCAGGTAATGGGATGGGCAACGGGGCAGATAATGGGGTGGGGTAATGGGATGAAGTAATGGGGCAGGCAATGGGGCAGGTATGGGATGGGTAATGGGATGAGTAATGGGGCAGGCAATGGGGCAGGTAATGGGATGGGTAACGGGGCAGATAATGGGGTGGGTATGGGGCAGGTATGGGGTGGGTAGTGGGGCAGATCATGGGACTGGTAATGGGAACGGGTAACAGGGAGGGTAACGGGGCTGGGAAGGGGGTGTGTAATGGGGCGGATAATGGGGCAGGTAATAAGGAGGGTAACGGGGCAGGTAATGGGATGAGTAACGAGGCTGGTAACGAGGTGGGTAATGGGGCAGATAATGGGATGGATAACAAGGAGGGTAACGGGGCAGGTAATGGGATGGGTAACGAGGGTAACGGGGCAGATAATGGGGTGGGTAATGGGGCAGGTAATGGGGTGGGTAGTGGGGCAGATCATGGGAGTGGTAATGGGACGGGTAACAGGGAGGGTAACGGGGCTGGGAAGGGGGTGTGTAATGGGGCGGATAATGGGGCAGGTAGTAAGGAGGGTAACGGGGCAGGTAACGGGGCAGGTAATGGGATGAGTAACGAGGTGGGTAATGGGGCAGATAATGGGATGGGTAACAAGGGGGGTAATGGGGCGGGTGATGGGGCAGGTGATGGGGTGGGTAATGGGATGGGTAACGGGGCAGGTAATGGGATGGGTAACGAGGCTGGTAACGAGGTGGGTAACGGGGCAGATAATGGGATGGATAACAAGGAGGGTAACGGGGCAGGTAATGGGATGGGTAACGGGGCAGATAATGGGGTGGGTAATGGGATGAGTAATGGGGCAGGTAATGGGGCAGGTAATGGGATGGGTAACGGGTAACGGGGCAGATAGTGGGGTAGGTAATGGGGCAGGTAATGGGGTGGGTAATGGGGCAGGTAACGGGACTGGTAACGGGGCGGGTAACGGGGCAGGTAATGGGATGAGTAACGAGGCTGGGTAACGGGGCAGTAAGGGATGAGTAACGAGGCCGGTAACGGGGTGGGTAATGGGGCAGGTATGGGGTGGGCACATGATGGGTGACGGGGGGGGTAACTGGGGAGGGTACTGGGGAGGGAAACGGGGTGGGTAAACGGGGGTAAGTGGGCAGGTAACAGAGTGGGTAACGGGGTGGGCACAAGGTGGGTAACGGGGTAACAGGGAGGGTAATGGGCTAATGGGGGGCACTGGGTGGGTAACGAGGCTCGAAATGGGGCTGGAAATGGGATACTGGGGGGCACTGGGTGGGAAATGGGGCTGGAAATGGGATACTGGGGGGCACTGGGTGGGAAATGGGGATGGGAATGGGGTCGGGAATGGGATAATGGGGGGGCAACTGGGTGGGTAACGGGGCTGGAAATGGGTACCTGGGGGGCACTGGGTGGGAAATGGGGCTGGAAATGGGATACTGGGGGGCACTGGGTGGGTAACGGGGCTGGAAATGGATACTGGGGGGCACTGGGTGGGAATGGGGCTGGAAATGGGATACTGGGGGGCACTGGATGGGAAATGGGGCTGGAAATGGGGCTGGAAATGGATACTGGGGGCACGGGTGGGGAAAATGGGGCTGGAAGGGATAGTGGGGGGCACTGGGTTGGGAAATGGGGATGGGAATGGGGCCGGGACTGGGATACTGGGGGCACTGGGTGGGAAATGGGCTGGAAATGGGATACTGGGGGGCACTGGGGGGTAACGGGGCTGGAAATGGATACTGGGGGGCACTGGGTGGGAAATGGGGATGGGAATGGGGCTGGGAATGGGATAATGGGGGGGCACTGGGTGGGTAACGGGGCTGGGAAAATGGATACTGGGGGCACTGGGTGGGAAATGGGGCTGGAAAGGGGATACTGGGGGGCACTGGATGGGAAATGGGTGATGGGAATGGGGCCGGGAATGGGATACTGGGGGGCACTGGGTGGGAAATGGGGATGGGAATGGGGCTGGGAATGGGATTACTGGGGGGCACTGGGTGGAAATGGGGCTGGAAATGGGATACTGGGGGCACTGGGTGGGAAATGGGGCTGGGAAATGGGATACTGGGGGGCACTGGGTGGGTAACGGAGCTGGAAATGGATACTGGGGGGCACTGGGTGGGAAATGGGGGCTGGAAATGGGATACTGGGGGGCACTGGGTGGGAAATGGGGGGTGGGAATGGGGCCCGGGAATGGGAATAATGGGGGGCACTGGGTGGGTAACGGAGCTGGAATGGATACTGGGGGGCAATGGGTGGGAAATGGGGCTGGAAATGGGATACTGGGGGGCACTGGGTGGGAAATGGGGCTGGGAATGGGATACTGGGGGGCACTGGGTGGGAAATGGGGCTGGAAATGGGATACTGGGGGGCACTGGGTGGGAAATGGGGCTGGAAATGGGATACTGGGGGGGCACTGGGTGGGAAAATGGGGCTGGAAATGGATACTGGGGGGCACTGGTGGGGAATGGGGCTGGGAATGGGGGCTGGAAATGGGGCTGGAAATGGATACTGGGGGGCACTGGGTGGGTAATGGGGTGGGGGGTGACAACCTGGGCATGGGTGGCCACTAATGGGGTGGGTGGCCTGACGTCACCCCCGGGGCGCCCGCGTCACACCACGGTGCCCATGTCACCCCCTGTCACCCCGTGTCACCCCGTGTCACCCGTGTCACGTGGCAGGAGCCAGCCACGGGGTGGTGGGGGGGTGATGGATGGGTGGCCAGGACCCTGCCCGCCCCCGGTGCCCCACGGCAACGCCACGTGCCACCGAGCCCCATAACCATTAACCCGGGTGTCCCCCGGCCACCGGAACCTGCGGGCTCCATCCCCGCCATGGCAGCGGGTGGCACCTCGGGGGGCAACCGTTGTCCCCGGCTCCGGTGCACACCCGGCAGCTTGGCACCCGCCTCATCCCCACTGCATCCCTGCTGGAGCGGGCTACTGCCATCGAGGAGGAGCTGGCCCAGGTGAGAGACCCACGGGCCCCCATGGCCACCCAGAGCCCCACGGGACCCACAGACCACCCAGGTGTGCCCATGGCCCACCCGTTGTCCCAAAGCCCTACAGGTCCCCATGGCCACCAGCAGGTCTCCATGGCCACCTCTGGCTCCAGAGCTCCAAAGGGTCCCCACGGCCACCCTCAGGTCCCCATGGCCACCCATGGCCACCCAGAGCCCCACAGGCCCCCATGGCCACCCAGAGCCCCACAGGTCCCCATGGCCACCCAGAGCCCCACGGGACCCACAGACACCCATGGGTGCCATGGCCACCCATCATCCCAAAGCCCTACAGGTGCCCATGGCCACCAGCAGTCTCCATGGCCACCTATGGCTCCAGAGCTCCAAAGGGTCCCCATGGCCACCCATGGCTCCAGAGCCCCACAGGTCCCCATGGCCACCCAGAGCCTCACGGGACCCACAGACACCCATGGGTGCCCATGGCCACCCATCATCCCAAAGCCCTACAGGTGCCCATGGCCACCAGCAGGTCTCCAGGGCCACCTATGGCTCCAGAGCCCCCCACGTCCCCACGGCCACACAGAGTGCCATGGGTCCCCACAGTCACCCATGGTCTCAGAGCCCCACAAGGTCCCCTGTGGCCACCCACGTTCCAGAGCCCCATGGATCCCCACAAACCACACCATGGCCCCAGAAACCCCACGTTTCCCCATGGCCACCCGCATACCCAAAACCCCATGGGTTCCCCATGGCCCCCACAGCCAGCCCATGGCCCCAGAGCCCCCTGGGGTCCCCGTGGCCACCCAGGATCCCATGTCCCCACAGCTCCCCACAGCCCCACAAGGGACGTGTCCTACCCTGGGGTGTCTCCCTCCGTGGGGGTGCCCTGGGATGCTCCGGGATGCCCTCCCCCTGTACCCTGGGATTCGGGGAGGGGGACATGGAGGGGCGGGACCAGATGATGGTGGCCCCTTCTGTGCCACCTCCTGTCCCAAGGGCCAGGAAAGCCCTTCACCGAGGTCACCACACTGCCACTCGGGGGATGCAGTTGCCACTGGCCACCAGCCTCCAGCCTTCCTCCGCCAGGTAACGGGAAGCCCCACGGCTGCCTGCACTTGGGGGGCTGGGGGGGGATCCTGCCCCACAACCGGCCCCCCCTCTTCAACCCCACACCGTGGGGGCTGCCGAGCATCCACCCAACCCACCACCCAACCAGATGTGGGGCACAGCTGGACGCGTGACCCTCCCGGCAGCAGGTGGAGGGGGGGGGGGGACACACAGATCCTGACCCTGGGAGTGCCCCGGGGGTGTCGGGGGGGGACAATGACGGTGGTGGGGGGGCCGGATTCCTGCAGGTGGCTGCCATCTGCGCCCACCCCGAGCTGGCTGGGTGATGGCTCCATCCCGGCGGATGCCAAGAACCGCGCGGGGCCGGGTCCTGCGGCACCTTCAGGGGGGCAGCCCAGGTACGCGGGGATGGGCACGCCATGGTGGGGGGGACGACAGCCCCACGGATTTGGTGATTCCGGGCTCTCATTTCCACCACCCACCCCCCCCCCTCACCAGGAGCGTACAACCTGGAGTACGTCACCCGACGCGGTGGCCGAGAAGGTGGCCCGTTACCTGGAAGCGAAGGGACGGTGGCACCCCCCGGCGACCCCCGCTGCGTCGGTGCCCTGCGGCGGCACGGGCGGCCGCCATGGTGGTGAGCGTGGGCATGGGGACAACCCCATCCACGGGGGGGGGGGGGGGGGAGGGGACGCTGAAGGACGCCCTCCCCGACCACAGCGTCTCTTCCCCGGCAGGACGTGCTGTCGCTGCTGGTGGACGCGGGGGCGGCGGTGCCCACGGGGGTGCTGGTGCCGGTGCCGGGCCCCCCGCTCCTCTGGGGGGCGACGGGGCTGGCGGGGGCCGTGGCCGTGCCGTACCCGCTGGACGAGGAGCGGGGCTGTGCCGTGGACGGCCGGGCGTGCGGGGGGCGCTGCGGCGGGGCGCCGGGACAAGCTGCCACCCCAAGGTGCTCTGCGTCGTCAACCCCGGCGACCCCACTGGTGAGGGCGGGGCAGGGATGCCCATCATCTCCACCTCCATCCCATCATCTCCATCCCCATCATCTCCCATCCCCATCATCTCCCATCCCCATCATCTCCCATCCCATCATCTCCCATCCCCATCATCTCCCATCCCCATCATCTCCCATCCATCATCTCCCATCATCATCTCCCATCATCATCTCCCATCATCATCCTCCCATCAATCATCTCCCATCATCATACTCCCATCATCATCATCTATCCATCTCCCATCATCATCTATCCATCTCCCATCATCATCATCTATCCTCCCATCATCATCTATCTCCCATCATCATCATCTATCTCCCATCATCATCATCTATCTCCCATCATCATCATCTCCCATCCCATCATCATCTCCCATCCCATCATCATCTCCCATCCCATCATCATCTCCCATCCCATCATCTCCCATCCCATCCCCATCATCCCCCATCCCCATCCTTGTCCTCTCCATCCCATCCGCATCCCATCCTCATCATTTCCCATCCCCAAACCATCTCCATCCCCTGCCTCCTCCCATCCCATCTCCATCCCCTGCCTCCTCCCATCATTCCCCATCCCCATCCCATCCCCCATCCCTATCCCCATCCCATCCTCATTCCATCTCCATCCCTATCCCCATCCTCATCCCACGCCCACCATCCCCCACCCCCCCGTGCCTCAGTTTCCCACACACGCCCGGGGGATGACACACCTCTGGGCTCCCCCCCCGTCAGGGCACGTGCTGAGCCGGCAGAACATGGAGGACATCGTGCGGCTGGCGGCCGAGGAAAACCTCCTGCTGCTGGCGGACGAGGTTGGGAGATGGTGGGGGGCCGGGGGGAGCGTCCGTGCCCCCCCACCCCGCTCCCGCTCAGGACCCCGGGTGCCACAGGTGCAGCAGGAACGAGCCTTCCTCCCCGGCCGCCCCTTCCTCTCCTTCAAGCGGGTGCTGTGGGAGATGGGTGCCCCGCTCAACTGCCCGCCGTCCAGCTCGTCTCCTTCTACTCCCTCTCCAAGGGTGTCGGGGGGTGAGAACTGACTTCCAAACCCCCCCCCCCCCCAAAAATTCCCCAAAATCCCCTTTCCAGCCCCCCTCCAACCCGCTGCTCCCCCAGGGGTGGTTTCCGAGCGGGTTTCTTCGAGCTGGTGAACATCGACCCGAGTGCCTGAAGTGTTTCTACTCCTGGGGGCTGTCGGTGTATCCTTCCATCCTGGGGGGTGTGTGCTGGAGTCGGCCATGGAGCCCCCCCTGCCCAGTGATCCCTCCTTCCCGGCCTTTGAGGAGGTGGTGGTGCCGGGTCCCCTCCGCACAGCTGGATGTCACTGGGACACATGGGTCCTGCTGGGGGCAGGGGGAGATGTCCCACGCTCTGGCTGATGGAGAGGTTGTGTAGCCCATCCGACCTCCATCCCGATCCCCATTCCCACCCCATCCCATCCCCATCCCATCATCTCCCATCCCCATCCCATCCCCATCCCATCCCAATCTCAATCCCATCCCATCCCAATCCCATCCCACCCCAGCACAGGCAGGGGCTCCGGGACCTGGCCCACAATGCCCAGCTGGTGCAGGAGGTTGTGTAGCCCATCCCGATTCCCAATCCCATCCCCAATCCCATCCCCATCCATCCCATTCCCATCCCCATCCTATCTCATCCCATCCCATCCCGTCCCATCCCAATCCTCACCCCATCATCTCCCATCTCAATCCCACCCCATCCCCATGCAAATCCCCATCCCATTCCCATTCAATCCTCATCCCCATCATATCCCACCCCATCCCCATCCTAATCCTCATCCCCATCATCTCCCATCTCAATTCCACTCCATTCCCCATCCCCATCCAATCCCATTCCCATCCCCATCCCATCCCACCCAGCACAGGCAGGGGCTGCTCCAGGACCTGGCCCACCACGCCCGGCTGGTGCAGGAGGTTGTGTAGCCCATCCCGATTCCCAATCCCATCCCCATCCCCATCCATCAATCCCATTCCCATCCTCATCCTATCTCAATCCCATCCCATCCTGTCCCATCCCAATCCTCATCCCCATCATCTCCCATCTCATCCCACCCCATTCCCCATGCAAATCCCCATCCCATTCCCATTTCAATCCTCATCCCCATCATATCCCACCCCATCCCCACCCCATCCCAATCCTCATCCCCATCATCTCCCATCTCAATCCCACTCCATTCCCCATCCAATCCCATTCCATCCCAATCCCATCCCACCCCAGCACAGGCAGGCGGCGGCTGCTCGGGCTGGCCCACAACGCCCGGCTGGTGCAGGAGGTGCTGGGCCGGGCCCCCGGCATCCGCTGCGCGGCCCGTGCAGGGGGGCGCCCGCGCCTTCCCCCGCATCCAGCTCCCGCCCCGCGCCCAGCGCCAGGCCCGGGTGAGCGCCCGGGGACGGGAGGTGGGAGGGGGCACCCCGGGGTGAGGGGCCGTGGGGAGCGGGGCGGGATGGGGACGGGAGCCATCCCGGGGATGGGGGATGGTGTGGGAGTGTGGGAACCTGGTGGTGTGGGTGTCCTGGGGACGTGGGACACCGTGGGAGATGGGACACCGTGGGAGTACGGGGCATCTTGGGGACCTGGGACAAGCCATAGCATGGGGCATCCTGGGGACAGGAGCCATCCCAGGGACACGGAACACCTTGGGAGTGTGGGGCATCTGGGACAGGAGCCATCCCAGGGATATGGGGCACCCTGAGAGTGTGGGAAACCCTGCGGTGTGGCACCCTGGGGACGTGGGACACCGTGGGAGATGGGACACCTTGGAGTACAGTGCATTTTGGGGACATGGGACATCCTGGGATGGGAGCCATCCTGGGGACGTGGGACGGTGTGAGTGTGTGGGGAACCCTGCGTTGTGGGGTGTCCTGGGACACCATGGGAGATGGGACACCATGGGAGATGGGAAACCTTGGAGTATGGGGCATCTTGGGGACATGGGACATCCTGGGGACATGGGACAAGCCATAGCATAGGGAATGTTGGGGACAAGAGCCATCCCAGGGATGTGGGACACCCTGAGAGTGTCGGGAACCCTGTGGTGTGGGGTGTCCTGGGGACATGGGACACCTTGGGAGATGGGACACCATGGAAATAAAGGGCATCTTGAGATAGGGACATCTTGGGGACCTGGGACAAGCCATAGCGTGGGAATGTTGGGGACATGAGGCATCCTGGGGACATGGGACGGTGTGGGAGCGTGGGGAACCCTGTGGTGTGGGGCATCCTGGGGACGTGGGACACCATGGGAGATGGGACACCATGGGAGTAAAGTGCATTTTGGGGACATGGGGCATCTTGGGGACATGGGGCCTTCCAGGGACATTGGACACCATGGGAGTATGAGGCCCCCTGTGGTATGGGGTGTCCTGGGGACGTGGGGCACCCTGGAGATGCACAGAAACCCGTGTCATGGGGCTTCCTCGGGATACAGGACACCCTGGGGACAGGGTGCCCACAGCACAGGGTGACCATCCCATCCCTTCTCCCTCAGGCGTTGGGCCTGGAGCCCGACGTCTTCTTCTGCCAGAAGCTCCTGGAGGCGACGGGGATCGTTCTGGCCCAGGTGAGCGAGTTTGGGCAGCCAGAGGGCACCCACCACGTGGGGTACCGGTGGAGGGGTTGGGGAGGAGGGGGATAATGGGTGATGAGAGGTCCTGGGGTGGGTGGTTGGGCGTCAGATGATGGGAGATGGGGGGAGCACTTGGGGTTGATGTTTTGGGGCTGGGTGAAGTTTTGGGGGCTCATGGGTGGCAGGGGGAGATGGTTTGGGTTGGACCGTTGGGGTGATGGGAGATGCTGGGGGTTGGGGGTGGGGGGTGGAGGTTGGGTGGGGCCGGGAGGATGGAGTGGGGTACTGGGGACTGGGTAGAGCTGGGAGGTTGGGTTGGGTGCTGGGTCATCAGGGTTGGGTGGTTGGAGCTGGGAGTTGGGTTGGGTGCTGGGGGGGCTGAGGTTGGGGGTTGGGGTTGGGACGTTGGGTTGGGAACTGGTTGGAGCTGGGAGGTTGGGGTTGGGTGTTGGGAGGGTCATTGGGGTTGGATGGTGGGAGCTGATGGTTGGGACTGGGAGGTTGGGTTGGGTGCTGGACATTGGGTTTGGGGTTGGGTGTTGGGGCTGGTTGGAGCTGGGAAGCTGGATGTGGGGTCTTGGAGGGTCATCAGAGTTGGGTGGTTGGAGCTGATGGTTGGGTTGGGTGCTGGGTCATCAGGGTTGGGTGCTGGGTCGTCAGGGGGGTGGTTGGAGCTGGGAGGTTGGGTTGGGTGCTGGGACATTGGGTTTGGGGTTGGGTGTTGGGGCTGGTTGGAGCTGGGAGGTTGGAGTTGGTGTTGGGAGGGTCATCGGGGTTGGGTGGGGGAGCTGGGAGTTGGGTTGGGTGCTGGGGGCTGAGGTTGAGGTTGGGTGTTGGCATTGGGATGTTGGGGTGTGAGTTTGGGTGGTGGGACACTGGGTTTGGGGTTGGAGCTGGGAGGTTGGATGTGGGTCTTGGGAGAGTCATCGGAGTTGGGTGGTGGGAGCTGATGGTTGGGACTGGGAGGTTGGGTTGGGTGCTGGGGGCTGAGGTTGGGGTTGGGTGTTGGGATGTGGGTTTGCGTGGTGGGACGTTGGGTTGGGGTTGGAGCTGGGAATTTGGATGTTGGGTGTTGGGTCATTGGTTTGGGTGGTTGGAGCTGATGGCTGGGACGGGGAGGTTGGGTTGGGTGCTGGGTTCAGGTGTGGGGTGGTGGGAGCTGGAGGTTGGGTTGGGTGCTGGGGGGTTGAGGTTGGGGTTGGGTGTTGGCGTTGGGATGTTGGGGTGTGGGTTGGGTGGTGGGAGACGGGTTTGGGGTTGGAGCTGAGAGGTTGGATGTTGGGTGTTGGGAGGGTCATCGGGGTGGGTGGTGGGAGCTTATGGTGGGTTGGTGTGGGGGGGCCGAGTTTGGAGTTGGTTGTTGGGATGTTGGGTGCTGGTTGGAGCTGGGCGGTGGGGTGTTGGGTCAGGGGGGGGTTGGGTGGTTGGAGCGGGGGGTTGGGGTGTGGTGCTGGTGGGGGCAGCGGTTTGGGCACTGGTTGAGGCCGTTATGGGGGCGCCCAGTTGAGGTTGGCCAACAGGGATGTCATGGCAGGGGGGGCTGGGAGGTGGCAGATGTTGTGGGGACCAGGGGCGGTCGGAGGACAATGGGGTTGGGTGGGGGGCGGGCACCCACGTCCCCCCTACCCACCCCCCCCTTCAGGTTGTCCCTGCTGCTGCCGGCCGCGACGCTGGAGCGGGTGCTGCTCATTCACCCGCTTCCACGCCACCTTCCTGCGCGACTTCTCCTGACGCGGGGGCCACTCCGACCCCCTCTCTGTGTCCACCCCCCCACCTCAACCCCATTAAAGCCCCCCCCAGATGACATCGTGCCCCACCACCATGTCACGAGTGCGGGGGGGGGTGTGTCTCAGCCTGACCGGTGGTGGGGCGGGAAGGAGCACCCATGGGTGCTCGGTTGTAGGTGATGGCTCAACCCAGATGGTCGCTACCCTTTTTATTATGGGGTTTCCGTGGGGAGAGACAGCCCTGCCCGCTGTCCCCATGTCACCCCCCCAAAGGGGACATGGGACAGTGGGGGGGGGGTGGTGGTGTGTCACCAACCTGGGGACACTGGTGCCCTCGTGTCGGTCCCCCCCTCCCCACAAAGAAGGCCACGAAGAGGTTGAAGGCACTTGTAGCCACCAAGACCACGCGGGGCAAGGTCCCGGCCGGCGGCACCGGGGCCCGGTGGGGAGTGTGGGGTGGTGGGTGCTGGTGGGGGGGATGTGGGGGGTGCAGGGGGGGACACGCTGGGGTTATGGGGCAGGGGGAGACGCTGGCGTTAAGAGTATTCCTTGACGAACTTGGCGTAGAAGCTGCTGAGCTTCTCCAGCAAGACCTGCAGCTTCTCGGTGGGGGGCAGGATGGTCATCCTGGGGTACAAAGGGGGTGGGGGAGGGCTGGGGTGGCGTGGGGGACTGTATCCCCACCTCTGCCCCCCATATCCCCACCTCTGCCCCACACCGTGCCCCCCACCGCCAACCCACGGAGCACCCAAGACCCTCTTCTTCCTCCTCCCTGCGCCCACCTCCCTTCCCACCCCCAACTGGGGTCTTGGGTGGTGGGGGGGGGGTCCAGCCCCACATCTCCATCTGTGAGCCCCCCCCGATGCCCATCCCCGTCCCCTCGGCACCCACCGGAAGTGGAAGGTGCCTCCCGCTGCCCGAAGCCGCTGCCCGGCACCACGCAGATGCCCGTCTCCTCCAGCAGCTTCATGCAGAAGAACATGTCGGGGGCCTGACCCTGCTCCTGTGGGGCAGGACGGGCGGGGGGGCTCAGCACCGCACACCCCGCCGTGGGGCAGGATGGGGGGCCGGACCCACGGATGGGCAGGGTTCAGCCCCACATGTCCTCAAAGGGCCTCCGTCACTGCCTGGGATTCATCCTGCCCAGCCCCACATTGACCAGGACCATCCTGCTCAGCCCCACAGAACCCAGGATGGATCCTACCCAGCCCCACAGCTCCCAGGACCCATCCTACAGAGCCTCACGTTGACCAGGCTCATCCTGCCCAGCCCCACAGCTCCTGAGACTCATCATATAGAGCCCCACATTGACGAACCCATCCTGTCCAGCCCCACAGCTCCCAAGATGGATCCTGCCCCACCCCACATTGACCAGGACCCATCTGCTCAGCCCCACGCTGCTGGGACTCATCATATAGAGCCCCCACATTAACCAGGACCCATCCTGACCAGCCCACAGCTCCCAGGACTCATCCTACGAGCCCCACATTGACCAGGACTCAATACTGCTCAGCCCCACATTGACCAGGACCCTCCTGACCAGCCCCATAGCTCCCAGGATGGATCCTGCCTAGCCCCACAGCCCCTGGGACTGGGACTCATCCTGCCTAGCCCCACATTGACCAAGATCCTCTCTCCAACCCCACAGCTCCAGGATGGATCCTGCCCAGCCCCACAGCTCCCAGGACCCATCCTACAGAGCCCCACATTGACCAGGACCCATCTGACCAGCCCCATAGCTCCCAGGATGGATCCTGCCTGCCCACAGCCCCTGGGACTCATCCTGCCTAGCCCCACATTGACCAAGACTCATCCTCCCCAACCCCACAGCTCCCAGGATGGATCCTGCCCAGCCCCACAGCTCCCAGGACCCATCCTACAGAGCCCCACATTGACCAGGACCCATCCTGACCAGCCCATAGCTCCCAGGATGGATCCTGCCTGGCCCACAGCCCCTGGGACTCATCCTGCCTAGCCCCACATTGACCAAGATCATCCTCTCCAACCCCACAGCTCCCAGGATGGATCCTGCCCAGCCCCACAGCTCCCAGGACCCATCCTACAGAGCCCCACATTGACCAGACCCATCCTGACCAGCCCCATAGCTCCCAGGATGGATCCTGCCTGGCCCCCAGCCCCTGGGACTCATCCTGCCTAGCCCACATTGACCAGGACCCATCCTCCCCAACCCCACAGCTCCCAGGAGGATCCTGCCAGCCCCACAGCTCCCAGGATGGATCCTGCCCAGCCCACAGCTCCCAGGACCATCCGACAGAGCCCCACATTGACCAGGACTCATACTGCTCAGCCCCACATTGACCAGGACCCATCCTGACCAGTCCCCACATTCCCAGGACGGATCCTCCCGGCCCCACAGCCCCTGGAACGGATCCTGCCGGCCCCAACCCACTCCAAGACGGATCCTGCCCGGCCCCACATCTCCAGACAGATCCTGCCAGCCCACGGCACTTGGCTGCAGCCAGAGGGGGAGGCAGCTCGATGCGGGGAGGAGTACATGGCGCCCTGCACGGGGTTGCAGCGGATTGAGCGATTGTTGAAGATCTCCTGGGTGAGCCGGGCTTGTGCGCCAGGGCGCTGAGCGCCGAGTCTCCTGGGACGCAGACATATGGTCCCACCATTCCGTTCCATCCCATCCATCCCAAGCATCCCATCCCATCA